>JAUEJK010053355.1:0-12314 GCA_032274865.1 Eryngium alpinum | reverse complement strand
GGGGGTTGAATGCAAGTGTTAGCTTTTTGAACTTTTTAAACTTGAATGGAAATGAACTAAACAAACAAGAACTATAAACTGAATCTGAAACTAACTAAGGTGTCTGAAAGACTGAATATAAAGACACATCAAAACTATCAACAATATAAGTGTTATATTGATGAAGACAGGGATTTTTCCTTCCCTTAAAGGCTACAACAACTTCTCCAACAATGGAGCTTCGAAGTTTAACTCTCAGTACAAAGATTTCTCTTTACAATCTATCTGAATGAAAAACTTACAAAGAAAGTAAGGCTTAGCTCAGCTTACATAGAGAAAACATTCTGAGAAAGACTGGAACATGAAGAATGCTGCTTTCACTGCATATTTCCTATTCTGGTAACTGCAGCTTTTGTCTGCTACTGTTGACCCTTGTGGTCCCAAATAAAAAGCTTTGAAACTTTGTCTTGATCTGCTAGAATATAGATCTTCCATTCTTCCATTCAGATTTATGTCTTCCCAATGAAAAATTGATCCCCAAGAAGAGGCTTTGCTAATACTTCCTTTGTCTTGTATCACAACCACTGAATATTGGTCACTTCAGAAGAAATTGAAGTACCAGAAGTAGTTTCCAATTTAGAATTATCATTAAATAATTCATTTATTATTCTCATATTCTCTTCCACATCAACATTAGTGGGAAAATTGAATATTGGCTCCTCAATGAATTGTGAATATTGAGGATTTGTAGTAGATGGTACTGCAAAGTTTTCCATCTCTACTGAAGAAGGGACATTTTGTATAGGAGAAGAAGATTGAGAGGGAATATTTGGCTGATGCTCTGGAGAATTAAATAGAACATCATCAAATGAAGGGACTGACTCTGTGTGTGCAGTATCAGTGTGTGCTCTCTTGTGTGGTCTACTCTCTTCCTCACTTCTTTTTCTTTTTCTTTCTTTCCCTGTCTTCTTTTTGGTAGATTTTACAATCATTTTCTGTCTTTTTCTCACATAGGTTTGGGAAATTTGTGCTTTCTCTCCCTCACCTAAATTTGTTTCTCTTTAACACCTTCACCTGCAGTGCTTATTGATGTCTCCCCCTCAGTTTCTGACTCACTAAGTTTATTATTAACTTTCTCTTTGTACCTTTGGCTTTTATCTTTAGTCAAAGAAGAGGAAGTTTTGGCTTTTGAAGATTGTTTAGGATCAGAATGAGTATGTACTACATGGGTGTCAGAGTCACCTTGGTCATGGACATGACTCTGTGCAGTGATTAAGGACTTCATGTATGGAGTAGTATCATGAGTCCTAGAGGCTCTATCTGCAAAAGCACTAAAGGCTTTTGTTGATTGCAGAAGAGCAGTAATTTTAACATCATTATCACTAATAGCAAGGTCTCTATAGACATGTTTAATAATAATCATTAGAAATCTACTAAAGTAGATGTTGTTTTCTCTTGGGTTCTTACCAAGTTTCTGAATAGTTCATTAAATACCCAAAATCCATAATCAAAATCTAAATTATGAAGTAGAGCATGAGCAAGTTCAATAATATTTCTTGATATTTGATCCCATCCACTACATTTACCACTCCATGTCTGACTAAGGGTTAACAAAAAATAATCACATTGCCCATCCAGACATCTCCTAAATACCCTACTTAGAGTAAACTTCACTTTATAGCCCATAGAATTTAAAAGTGCTTTCATATCATGATCTTGGACTGTAATAGATGAAGTGATAGTAGGAAATTTCAATTTAGTGTTAATTGTTTTGGAATCAAAAGAATGTCTTGTTTCATTTAAAGTGAAACTTATTGAAGTTACCACAGAGTTGTTAAGATCTTCATTTTCTAACTCTGCGGATGTCCAAAATTGACACAAAATATCTTTGTAAACTTTAGGATTAGCTGTTAAGGCATACCTGATGGGTGAATTTATTAGAAATTTCATGAGAAATTGCAAGTCTCTTGGGCATTCTTCCACATTTGAGTCAGCAACAAAGTTTATCTTCTTAAAATCGAAGCCCGAGACTGAAGCAGCAGTTGATTTCACTTTTGATTTCACCATTGTTGAGCAAATTGATTTTGAAAAAGAGGGTTTTTCTTCGCTAAAGCTTCTGGAATTTTCTTTTGTGAATAGCAAACGATTTTCAAGTGAAGTGGGAAAATGATTTTTCACTTGTATTAAACTAAAAGTAAAGTAACTGTTGGACTAAAGGTTACTTTTAGAAACAAATTAGATAAAGCACTATTAATCGTTGGTCTTTCTCAGAAACCACTTTATTTGTTTGGAAAGCCATGCACTTTTGTTTTTCCCTTCATTTAAAATATTGCTATTTTAGTGAAAGAATAACTATAGCATGCAATTTCTTCCCAACAGGGTTTTAAGCAATTTCTGACACAGTTAAAGAGTAGGTAATTGTTTTGAATATACATTAATTGCATTAGAGAATAGATCAATACTTTATCACTATCAATAACTGGTACTGCAGTGACTTAGTAAGAGGAAAAATTTAAACCATAGAAAAATAAAGATGACAAAAAATAGAAATTGCATAAAGTAAGAACTTCAGAATATTTAACCTGTTGTTTTCAAGAATCTTTGATTTTAGTTATGACACTGCATTGTTTTGTTTAACTGTCAATGAAGATCTGCAATCTTTGTAGTAAAGTGCACTTCTACATCTATTTGACTGTAAACAAAAATGGATAATATAACAACAAGATAAATTTAAGTGATTAATTATTTAAATTTATCATTTCAGTGACATCACACATTCATATTTACAAAGGTTAAGTAATAACACTGCAGTACATTAATTTAAGCTAAAATAAACTTGTTACTTCAAGTTTAACATTCGTAGTTCACTTACAAGTCTGGTGAAGTTGGCTTCATCAAGAGGCTTTGTGAAAATGTCTGCAAGCTGCCTTTTTGTTGGAATGAAATGCATCTCTATGATTCCATTCATCACATGCTCCTTGATAAAATGATACCTCACATTAATGTGCTTGGTCCTTGAATGTTGCACTGGATTCTCTATTATAGCTATAGGACTTGTGTTGTCACAGAAGATAGGAATCTTGGTACAGTCCAGCCCATAGTCCATCAACTGATTTCTCATCCATAGCAACTGGGCATAGCAACTTCCTGCAGCAATATACTCTGCTTCTGCAGTATTTGTTGATACAGAATGCTGTTTTTTACTAAACCAAGAAACTAACTTCCCTCCAAGAAACTGATAACCTCCTGAAGTGCTCTTCCTATCCATCTTGCATCCAGCATAATCAGCATCACTAAAGCCCACCAAATGAAATCCCTTTCCTTTTGGATACCATAATCCAATATCCTTGGTTCCCTTAAGATATCTGAGAATTCTTTTTCCTCTAAGGAGATGAGATTCTTTTGGATTGTCTTGAAACCTTGCACAAAGACATACATCATACATAATATCTGGTCTAGAAGCAATGGGATACAACAAAGATCCTATAATTCCTCTGAAGTGTTTCACATCAACATCAATTCCATTTTCATCTAAATCCAGCTTTGTTGCTGTGGCCATTGGAGTTTTGTCTTCCTTGGCATCCAACATGTCAAACTTCTTCAACAACTCACCAATGTACTTAAACTAGTTAATGAATATACCATTCTCCATTTGCTTGATCTGCAGTCCCAGAAAGTAACTAAGCACTCCCATCATAGACATTTCATAATTCCTTTGCATGAGCTTAGAGAACTTCCTACAGAGATCTTCATTTATAGAACCAAAGATGATATCATCCACATATATCTGTACTAAAATCAAATCCTTTCCAACCAATTTATAGAACAAGGTTTTATTAACAACTTTTTTGGTGAACTTGTTGTTAATCCTCCAGATAATGAATATAATCATCGTCAATGGAAGAGAGATGAATAAGCATCCTTTGCTTCTAGAAGAAATACTTTCCTTTTTCAAGAAAGGGAACTTTATTGTTGTAAGCAAACATCTCCAGAATCTTTTCAGCAATTGGTTTAGCTTCCTGCTTTGATACCAATTGTTGAAAATAATATGTCCTAACTTAAGAGAATTGGAGAGGGGGGGGGTGTGAATACAATTCTCACAACCTTTTGGATTTCTCACAAAATAAGAACAAGCAAATGAAGAACTGAATTATAAACTGCAGAAAAGAAAGAACACCAACAAAATTATCAAAGTTTAATTCTCATCAAAACTTTGAAGAATTTTCTAGGATAAGCAAACTTTCTTTCCTAGCTATAATCTGTTTATCAAAAATAGCTTCACAAAATAATTCTTAGCAAGCTACAAAAACACTCTTTGTATTTCTCTCACAATACAAAGCTTCTCTCTCACTAAGAATTTCTAATAATTAAGATCAGTACATTTCCTGAATATAAGGCATCTATTTATGCAAAGAAAGAAATCTACAAAAAGTCCCCTGACATGTGCACAGTATGCTCCATTTATCTTGCAAATTTATCTTTTTGTGTGGAGCACTTGATGTTGACATACTGCACTCCATATCCTTTCTTTCCTTGTTTGGCTAAGCACAATTTGACACATGTATTTAGGACCACCAACATCCTTCCAAATTCTGCAATTTCACTAATTGTTAGGTTTAAATGTTTATAACTGATGATGATGATGTCTTAACTGATTGGATCAAATAAGTGTTCATACTTGTGTAGAATAGAAAGAACATATTATAGAATAAAGACCTTGTGAACTCAATAGTACACAAGTGTCAAGTTGTAATCCAGGTACTAAGTTTGGTATTTGAAGTGAAAGTCATGATCACATAGTCCAAAATGCCTCAAAGAATCAAGCTGAAAGATCATCAGAGGATAGAATTTCCAAGTGTTGAAGCCATACGGGGATGTCTCTGATCCTCGGACGGGAGAGCTAGATCAGTGGAAAAGTGAAGATCATACGGGGATAATTGTCTACCTTACGGGGATAAATATTCACCATACGGGGATGAAGGTACAAGATTCAAATCACCTCCTATATCAGCTTACTTGGAAAAGGAGCCACAATTGTGTTATGTTTAGCATAATTTGGATGGATATATGCTGTCCAGTGTACAGCTGTCAAAGATTGCTTAGCCAAACAAGGAAAGAGAAAAGAAAAGAAAGTAGCTGTCAACATCATGTGGTCCTCACCATACGGGGATATCTGCTTTCATTTTTCTTTAGTATAAATAGCATCTTTGTAAACAGTTGTAAAATAGTGCTTAACACTGAGAGATAGTGAGATAATTTCTTAGCAAGATAGAAGCTCTGTTTTGTATGGGATAGAGAGGAAATTGTAGCTTGCAAGAAATTATTGTAGCTGTTTTGTATTGAGACAGAAGTGAAGCTAAGAAAGCATTCTTGCTTTTCATAGAAAAATCATTAAGGTTTAATAAAGTTAAACTTTGATATTTCTCTGTGTTTGAATTTATTCAATACTGTTTTTAGTTCTTCATCTGTTATTACTTTGTTTTGAATAATAGTTTCAAAAGTAGAAAAATATAATAAACTTGGTTAGATTTATATTCACCCCCCCTTCAAATCTTTCTGAGGTTATTATTGTGTTTAACAATTGGTATCAGAGTGGAAAGCTAAAGCAAAAGCTTGAAAAGATCTTTAGGATGTCTGCTTATTCAAACAAAGTGCCCTTCCTTGAGAAAGGAAAGTATTTCTTCTGGAAACAGAGAATGCTTATCCATCTTCAATCCATTGATGATGATTATCTTCATTATCTGGAGAATGGGCCTGAAGTGCCTATGAAGCTTGTTTTAGAACAAGTTGTTGAAGGACAAACAATTCCTCAACATCTAATAGAGAAACCTAAAGCTGAATTTACCAATGAGGAGAAGGACAAGGTGAGGAAGGATAGGAAGATCATACCTATACTTTACAAAGGTCTTGATGATGACATGCTCAACAATGTTCTCAATCTTAAAACTGCTAAAGAAGTTCGGGACATTATGGAAGTTATTTGTGATGGCACTACAGCTGTGAGGGAGAATAAGCTGATGATGCTTATCCAAAGCTATGAGTAGTTTCTTCACAAACCTGGTGAAACCCTAAGTGAAATCTTCAACAGCAGATTAATCAATGACTTGAAGGCTCATGGGAGGCAGTATGAAAGAAAGGATATCAACAATAAGTTCATGAGAGCTCTCCCACAGAACTGGGAATCAAAAATCTTAGCCATCAGAGAAGCAAGAGATCTAAGGACTATGACTCTTGAAGACTCGTTTGGGAATATCCAAACTCATGAGATGGAGATAAGACAGAAGCATGAGATGATGAATGATACTAAGAAGATCAAATCTGTAACTCTAATGGCAAAAAGAAAATACAAGCCTGATTTTGAGCCAAGCATATTGATGAAGAATGATGCTGCTGAAGAAAATGATGAGGAATCAGGGGAAGAGGAACCTGAAGGCAAAACTAAAAGTGAATGCTATACAGTTGAAGAGCTTGATGCAATGGATGATGAATCAGTTGCTTATCTAGTAAAGAGGTTTTTAAGGCTGAAAAGTCAAATGGTCCAAGGAAACCATTTGTGAAGAATGTTTCTGAGCAGAAGAATATGGTGGACAAATCCAAAATCAAGTGCTACAAATGCAATATGATGGGACATTTTGCCAATGAATGCAGATCAAGGGATACAGCCAAAGGAAAGGGTAAGGAAGATGAAGCTTCTTACTACAAGAAGAAGTATTTTGATCTCTTGAATGCTAAAATGAAAGGGAAAGCATTGATTGCTGAAGGAATAGATTGGATAGACAGTGATGATGAAGAGGAGCAAAAGGTTGAATACACAAATCTTGCATTGATGGCCACTGAATCCAATGAGGAAAGCTCAACCAAGGTACAATTAGATATTTCCCCTGATATGTCTAAGTCTGATTGCTGAATCACAATTAAGGAAATGTCTAATGAAATCAAAAATCTATATTAAACTTTGCAAAGTTCCATGGTTGAAACTGAAAGGATTCAACAAATAAATAATGATCTTGTTGGGATTAATAACTTACTTGAAGAGAAACTTTCAAACTATTTTCAACTTCAGGATGAATTACTCTTAGTCAATAATAGTTTGGAATGTTCAGAAAAGAGAGTTCAATGGTTCAAAACTAAGTATGAGCAAGAAAAGCAATGGACCAATGAATGGATCAATTCTTCAAGAACAGTTGTTGATCAAAATAAAGGTCTCCTTAGAGAGAGAGAAAATAGACTTGGATTTAAGAAGTTCATTGTTACTAAAACAAAACTGGACAAAGCTAAATTGATAATACCACCAAATATGTCTGATATATTTGTTAGCCCTTGATTTGTTAAAGAATCTTGTTCAAAAGATGTTGAATCTCCAACTGATGAAGATATGGAACAACCTGAAGGAATTAAAGCCTTTAACTATAAGAAAGTTGAAGGAGATTCAATATTTTCTGATGATACAAGTTCGTACGGGGATAATAATGTATCAGGGAAACTGGCATACGGGAATATATCTTCCGGGGATAATTCTTCAGAAGACAATTCCTCAATAGATGAAAATCTTGCCAACTCCTCAAACACTTCAAACTATTCCAAACCTAAATCAAACACTTCCAAATGAAGAAGGAATAGGAATGGAAAGTGTGGTATTAACAAGGCCAATAACTTTGCTTTTATTCCAAATGCTCCTAGGAAATCTTGTTGGAATTGTCACAGTGAAAACCATTTAACCTTCATATGTCCAAAAGCTGTAAAGGAGAATAAACAACCTGTTGCAAGGGCAATCAAACCTTCAAATAAGAGTTTAAATGCCAATGCAAAGGTAGTTAAACTAGAAGCTCCTAAACCAAAGAGAATTTAGCAAAATCAAATATCCAAAATGAAAGGCAAATGTTCCCCTGATGCTAATAAAGAAACCATATCAAAACTTATAGTTAAATCTATTGTATCCAAACAAGTTTGGGCACCTAAGAAGAATTAATCCTCTTGCAGGTAGCAGCCAAATGAAGCCATTTGTGGATCTTGGATAGTGGTTGTTCAAGGCACATGACTGGAGATCCAAGCTTGCTTATTGATTTGGTTGCTAAAGATGGTCCAATCATCTCATTTGGTGATGATAACAAAGGTTTTACAAGAGGATATGGTTCTGTAGCTTGTGGAAGCATTGTCTTTGAAGAAGTAGCTCTAGTTGAAGGAACTAAGCATAATTTGCTTAGTGACAGTCAACTTGGAGATAAAGGATTCAACACTATTTTTAATAGTGATGGTTTCAAGATAGTTGATCAAGGTAGTGGAAAGGTAGCTCTTCCTGGAGTAAGAAAGGGAAACATTTATGTTGCTAATTTCTCTTCTGCAAAGGGAGAAGTTTGTTTGTTTAGCAAAGCCACTTTATCTGATAGTTGGCTTTGGCACAAAAGGTTATCTCATCTGAATTTCAATTCAATCAATCAATTGGTGAAAAGGAAGCTGGCAACTGGGATTCCTCAATTAGAATTCAGCCAGGATATTTTGTGTGGAGCTTGTCAACAAGGCAAGATGAAGAAGTCATCATTCCATAGCAAGATTGGAATGAATGTAAAGGAGCCATTACATCTATTGCACATGGATTTATTTGGTCCTGTCAATATGATGTCAATTGGAAAGAAGAAATATTGCTTAGTGATTGTTGATGAATTCTCAAGATATAGTTGGGTTTTCTTTCAACATTCAAAGGATGAGGTAGCTCAGCAAGTGATCAATCACATTAAGAAAGTGGAAACTGAATCTGGTTTGTAAGTGAAAAAGCTGAGAAGTGATAATGGCACAGAATTCAAGAATTCTGTTGTAAAAGACTTTTGTTCTGAGAAAGGAGTAAGCCAAGAGTTCTCAGCTCCTAAAACTCCTCAACATAATGGTGTTGTTGAGAGGAAGAATAGAACCTTGATTGAAGCTACAAGAACTATGTTGATGGAAGCTAAAATTCCAACATATTTCTGGGCAGAAGCAATTATGACTGCATGTTTCACTCAAAACAGATCTCTCATAACAAAAGCTCTTAATAAGACTCCTTATGAAGTAATGAATGGAAGAAAACCAAATCTAAAGTTTCTTCATGTTTTTTGTTGTTCTGAGGAATTTTGGAGAGAAAGTTGGAAAGTTTGATTCTAAGGCTGATGAAGGAATCTTCCTTGGTTATTCATTAACATCAAAAGCCTATAGAGTCTACTTGTTCAGGTTGAAAATTGTGATTGAGTCCATCCATGCAACAATTGAAGATCAGATAATTCCAAGCTTACATGATGAAGGATTTCATGAGGAATTAAGATTTGAGAATGAAGATGATGATGATGATCTTGATGAAGAGATTGGCCATGAAGGTTCTCCAAATGTTAGTGATGCTAATCCCTCTTCAAATGCTCCATTAGTTCCTCCAATCAATGAAGTTTTTGAAGGAAGAAATTCATCTGGGGATAATGGTGATTCCGGGGATATTCCATCCGGGGAAAATCCATCCAGGGAAAATTCAATTTCCAGAGGCAGCTCAATCTTAGGGGGAGAAAATGATGGAGAAGGAATCTCTAATCAAGGGGAGCTTCTAATCAAGGTTCGAAACATCATGTTTGGTCAAGAGCTCATACTGGAGACTTAATCATTGGTGATCCTAATTTTAAAGTTCAAACAAGAAGAGCTTCTGCAAATGAATGTTTGTTTGCTTGCTTCTTGTCTCAAATCGAGCCAAAGAAAGCGGAAGAAGCTCTTGATGATGCTGATTAGATATTAGCAATGCAAGAGGAGTTGAACCAATTTGAAAGGAATGGAGTTTGGAAGCTTGTTCCTAAACCCAGAGATATAGTTATCATTGGAACCAAATGGGTATTTAGAAACAAACTGGATAAGCAAGGGATTGTCACAAGAAACAAGGCAAGACTTGTAGCAAAGGGATATTTGCAAGCTGAGGGAATAGACTTTAATGAGACATTTGCTCCAGTTGCAAGACTTGAAGCTATAAGGATTTTCTTAGCCTTTGCAGCACACTCAAACTTCAAAGTATTTCAAATGGATGTGAAAAGTGCTTTTCTAAATGGAAAGTTAGAAGAAGAGGTCTATGTGCAGCAGCCTCCTGGATTTGAGAATGCCAAGTTGCCCAATCATGTTTTCAAGCTTGACAAAGCTTTGTATGGGCTGAAGCAAGCTCCAAGAGCTTGGTATGATACCTTGGCCAAATTTCTTATTGAAAATGGATTCTCAAGAGGCATGGTTGACAAAACTTTGTTCTTCAGAAGACACAAAGAAGATATCATTCTTGTACAGATATATGTTGATATATAATCTTTGGTCTTTGGTTCTTCAAATAAAAAGCTGTGTGATAGGTTTTCCAAGCTGATGCAGAGCAAATTTGAAATGAGCATGATGGGAGAGCTATCATATTTCTTGGGATTGAAAATTAAGCAAACCTCTGAAGGTATTTTCATATATCAGGGGAAATATGCCAAAGAACTTCTCAAGTTTGACATGGTGGATTGTAAAGTTGCTAAAAATCCAATGTCCACGGCTGCTAAAATTGATCCAGATAAGATTGGAAATGATATGGATCCTAAAGAATATAGAAGGATCATTGGATCTTTATTGTATCTGACAGCAACTAGGCCAGATATAATGTTTGCAACTTGCTTGTGTGCAAGATATGAAGCTTGTCCTAAGGAATCTCATCAAGCTGCAGTGAAGAGGATACTCAGGTTCATCAAAGGGACTTTACTATATGGTTTGTGGTATCCCATTGCACCTAGATATGAGTTGGTTGGTTTTTCAGATGCTAATTTTGGTGGTTGCAAGATTGATAAAAAGAGTACAACATGTAGCTGCTAATTCTTCGGTGGAAAATTGGTGTCCTGGTTTAGCAAGAAGCAACATTCCATCTCTACATCGACTGCAGAAGCTGAATACATTGCTGCAGGGAGTTGTTGTGCTCAAGTTCTTTGGATGAGAAATCAGTTACTGGATTATGGTGTTAACCTCAAAGCTGTACCAATCTTCTGTGACAACACCAGTGGAATTGCCATAGCTGAATATCCAGTCTTGCATTCAAGGACAAAGCACATTGAGATCAGGTATCATTTTATTAGAGAGCATGTTTTAAATGGTGACATAAAAATGCATCTTGTTCCAACTAATGAATAGATTGTTAATATCTTCACCAAAGCTCTTGACGAGTCACCATTCAACAAGCTGGTAGCTAACTTGGGTATGGTTAACATGGACTAAATTGATCAGTGTTTTCAAAACTCAAAGTCAGAAATATTTTGTGTGTTATTCCCCTGACACTATTTATCATGTATTATCTTGAATTCTAGGGATTATTTTAATATTTTAATGATATGTTCATAATATTTGACATAAGATGAGAATGTTACAACATTAACTTTGAATGCATGAACAATGTGGCTCATAAATTTAATTGCTAAAAGTGAACTGATTGATCCCTGTATGTCTACTTTGACATACCCGTACACAGATTTTATCCCCGCATGAAATTCCTTATACCCGTAAGGAGTTCCATGAGGATATAACTGTAACTAACCGTTAACTTAATTCTTAGCCGTTGATATTCAGTCGTGTACGCGGATGTTGTACATATAAATAGTTTTCTCTCTCTACTTTTCCCCTTATGCGATTGAAAAGCAAAAATCAATTATAAAAGGCTCTCGAACCCTAAAAACTCTTTTGCAAGTCCATCTCTGTTTCTAGCAATTAGCAATGGCTCCTCAAGTGCAAAGAATTGCTGGAAGATTTGTTGCTCCCACCAACAATTTTGTTGGTTTCTCTAAGGTGGAGGTGGTTCCTGATATCCTAAAGCCATTCATGCAATATCTTCTCAACTCCCATTACAACAAGGTCATCTTCACTGTGTTGGTTCCTTGGATCTATACGGCTTTGTGTTTAATATGTTTGACTATAAAGTTAAGAATATAAGAATATCTGAATCCACGATCTTCTAATGTATTCCCTTACTCCCTTGAACGAAGTGTGGCCTCCGATACATCAAGGTTTCCTTCTCTAAGCACAGCTCTTAAGAAATAGTTTCTCTAAAATAGACAGCAAATTCCGACCCCAAAAATAGACAGTTCCGGACTGTCAAATCCGATCTCCACCGTTCAGAATTTAGATTAGTTTGCTGTGAAGCTACTGTCCAAAAATCAGAACGCTCCGACCGTTGAAACTCCAGAAATCGCAATTCTAAGATTGTTGCGTTGTTCTGATGGGTACCTACGGGATTTACTTAAAATTCTGTTTAAAAGATTGCTCTCTCCTAATTTTATTAGGTTTTCTGCTTGGAGAATATTAAGTATTTATAGGCTACATTAGGGATC
>JAUEJK010053251.1:0-12315 GCA_032274865.1 Eryngium alpinum | reverse complement strand
ATTATAAGGTTGAGTGGATAATCAAGGATAAAAAGGATATTGATTAAATTAATTATCAATAATTTAATTTAATCAATGGACATGCAATATCTTAAACGTGAGGAATTTAATAAGCAAATAATAATGGAGTCCAATTATTTAATTAATTAAATTACCGAAATTAGAATGGTAGTGCAAATATTAATTCCATAGTGGAATGAATTAATGTTTAATGATAGTTGGCTTGGCTCAAGTTGTCGTTGGGAGGCCTATTCTAATTTCTCCTTCATCCCTAATGTAGCCTATAAATACTTTATATTCTCCAAGCAGAAAAACCTAATAAAATTAGGAGAGAGCAATCTTTTTAAATAAAATTTTAAGCAAATCCCGTAGGTACCCATCAGCACAACGCAACAATCTTAGAATTGCGATTCCCAGAGTTTGAATGGTCGGATCGTTCTAATTTTTGGACAGTATCTTCAAAGGAGACTAGTCTAAATTATGATTGGTGGATATCGAATTTGATGGTCCGGAACTGTGTGTTTTTGGGGTCGGAATTGGCTGTCTGTTTTAGAGAAAATATTTCTTAAGAGCTGTGCTTAGAGAAGGAAACCTTGATGGATCGGAGGCCACACTTCGTTCAAGGGAGTCAATGAATACATTAGAAGATCGTGAATTCAGGTGTTCTTATATTCTTAAATTTATAATCAAAGATATTAAACACAAAGCCCTATAGATCCAAGGAACCAACAAGTAGCATTACTCAAATTCAGTTGTCCTCTTGTGTTGGAATAGGTTCTGAAAACAGTACTATAATGTGATTACAATTATGTCAGCTGTTTGATTTCAATTTCAAGTTGATCATTATGTATAAAATAGGTGCATAATGATTTTCACTATATCTTTACTGATTTTTCTTAATACTTGATATCGAAATTGACTTATTTTCTTTGTATGCATGGCATATGTACAAATAAATCTCTACATTGTTAACATCAATAGTTTGGAATAGTTAAAATTGGTTGTAAGTCGATATTAGTTATAACTTTGGCTTAAAATATCAGTAACTACAAAAATTTAGTGTTAGATAATTAACTTTCTCAATACAAGTTTGTCAATTTATAATCTCTCATTTAGGCTCGGTTTGGTTAGAAGGATGGAATAGACCTTGGAATGGAATGGAATTTGAGGTATAATATGATCATTTGTTCATAATATTCATTCTTTCCTTCATTCCATTCCACATGATTTAAACTAAAGCTTAATCTCTCCTATCTCAAATGGAATGACTCATCCCTTGTTATTCACCAATCTTATCATAAAAAATTTGGACTCTCCCATTTTATTCGTTCTTCCTTCCTTCATCCTTTTTTTCCCTTCTTATACTCTTTATATTTTTCATTCCATTCCTTCCCCCATTCATTCCTCCCAACCAAACGAAGCATTATATATAAATTTTCTCTAACAAAAAATTTTGAGTTTTGTTTTGATATTATAAGCTTATTGCTCCTTAAGCTTCTTTTTATGAGATAAGTTAGGACCTGCAAAATTTCTTATTTAATTACATTCCATGAAAATGTTTTCTAATGGTCACATATACATATGATCCCGTTATAAAAGACTTCGTGTGTATATGAACATATTTTGCTGTTTTATTATTTCTTTAGTAGAAGTTTAAGTTGAGACTTAAAATTATAGTATCATTCTTTTACATTTTTACTTTTACATGAAATGTTCCTTGCTAGCCTGATCTTTTGAGTATAAATATTAAATATCTTCTTTCATAAGATTATCGAAAGAAATCATAGAATTCCAATTCATAAACATGTTTTGACTAGTTTGCTATGCAAATTTGTATATATTTGTGATATTTGAAAACATATACTTATACTACAGTTCTCGACATAATTTATAAAATTTTAGATATTTCAAAAAATGATCATTAATATATTACTTTGATCTTTGTTTTTCATGTGAATGAGTGATAATGTCCATTTCAATCATCTTTCATCTGAAAAATGAATATTCTGCTACAAAAGTATGTGCATAAAAATACGCCTACAGAACATGGGGGATGCCTCGGATAAATTATGATGGTATAGATGAGGCCAGACAAATATTAGTTCCCGAGTACTACTCTTTTACATCACCCATTAGGCCAACATCTACAGACCACATGGGAACCATACATCTATAATGCCCATAAGGCCAGACAGATACAGAGTCCTCGGGTACTACACTTCTACATTTCCCATTGGGACAACGTCTATAGACCACCCTTGGACTATACATCTATATAGCCCACGAGGCTGGACAGATATAGAGTCCACAAGTACTATACTTCTACATCGCCCATTGGGCTAACATCTACAGACCACCTGACGACCATACATCTATAGAGGCCAGACAAATACAGAGTCATCGGGTACTACACTTCTATATTGCCTATCTCGCCAACATCTACAGACCACCTAGTGACATCTATAGAGCTCACGAGGCTATGCAGACATAGAGTCCTCGGGTACTACAATTATACATCACCCATATGGCTAACATCGACAAACCACTTAGGGATCATACATTTATATAGTCCACGAGGCCAGATAGATACAGAGTCATCGAGCTATACACTTTTACATTGCCTATTGGACCAACATCCGCAGACCACTCGGAGATTATACAATGTTTATAGAGCCTCTCACGATAAGATACCTAAAAAGTCCTCGATCTCGTACTATAAATATTGTTCTAGAGGCTGACATCTCCATGTCCTCGAGGCTGGCACTATCATATCTCATGTGATTAAATTCCTTAAAGAGTTCTTGAGGCTTATAAAAGTATATATAACATGAGATCGAATTTATAACTTCGAGGTTGATTATATATAAAATGCTCATGAGGACGATCACTATAAAGACAACTATCAAACACATCATTGCTACTGCATAGTCATGGGCCACCAGTTTTAAGGCATACAATCTAAGTTATCCATGATCTATTCCTTCAATCTTGGACTTCAGTGCTCTAAAGAAACATTGGACAAATTTTTGGGGCTTATGTTGGGCCATGATTTACATTACATCAAATATCTTATTATGTAACCTATAAACAAGCCCAAAATAGAGTTCCAAATACAATATTAGGGTTTATAAGTTTGTATAAATGGAAAGAGATCCCAAAAGGTGGTGGACTTTTGGCAATGAACACCTCCAATGTTGTACTATAAAATATGAAGCATGTGACTAAGGCTACAGCTCCGGCCACCTCTACACAGGTAATGACTACTTAATATAATCTTAATATTTTCTAGTGTTAACAAACTCACTGTTGTGTATTCTCTCAATGATGTCACCAGTATTGTTTCACAAGTAAATAAAAAATAGTAAAAGATGATCATGTGCAACATGGAAAGGGATCTCGTCATGTTTTGATGCCAAAATGGATTGAAAGACAATTCTTGCCTGAGATCTGCATCATTCAATCTTTCATTAGGAGAGACTCTAGTAAAAAAAACGAGCTAGGATCGTGGCTAAGAAGGATATTAACAATAAGAAATATCGGGAGAGGTATTATAAAAATAAAGATTTAAAATTCCAGAATGATCCTTTATATTAACTCTTTGAGTATGTAAATGACATTTAAGCCTTCACACGTGTAGAAATGTAAGAATTCTTTTATCTAGTGTTCTATACCCCTTAATGAATGTCCTTCGACCTTCTTTTATTTCTGAGACCTTGTTTAGAACTATAGATAAAGAACTTTTAAGTTCACATTTTGAGAGGTGACTTGAACAGAAGAGATAATAATGGCGACCTATTGGGAAAAGTAATTAAACTAAGCATAATGTGGAGTGATAGATCCGGGTCTTTGTACAATTATTTTTTGTTAGGGATTTTGGGAAGCATTTGTACATACAATTGTCTTTATATTCAAATTGTTACGGATCAAAATATAACTCTCAAATTAGGGCATACCTGACTCTCGTGAAAGTCTGAAACTGATCTCCAAGCTCCTTGAACGTCCGCCGGAAAACCTGCAAAAACCGGTAGGGGGTTGTCCCACCGGGGGGACTCGGGTGCAAGAATAAGTAATCTGAATGATTTGAATATTTACTGAATTAGAGATAAAATTGCATACCTGATTATGAAGAATGATACCCTTTATATAGGTGTGGATTAGGGTTTCAGATCCCTATTGGGAATTAGAATCCTATTATATTTGGTAAATCTCTTTACCTTATCTCTTCTTTTCTTGCACCCCAAGACTAGGAATGATTACCTGATTTACCTACCCGATTTATTCCCTTATTTAATATTAGGGTTTATGCACCTCCTTACTAATTATTAGCCGTATTGGGCCTTCGCCGTATTGGGCTTAGTAGGAAATTTATTCCTTTTATAATTTGGACTACCTCATCCTAATTTGGATCCAGACTGATCCGGATTGTACCCGTCCAGGACTTATCGGGTCGATCCCTACTTTTGGGCCCCCTACATTTGCCCCCTATTTTTTGGGTGAGTTATCCCCCGGAAATATGAGTCATTTCATACCAAAACTGAGCCTTTAGAGAAATTTTCCATCCCTGGACCTATCTCCTAGGCTCTGGCGCCTAGGAGACTTGAGGGAAGCCCTAGTTGGCGCTTTTGAAGCACTCCAAACTCCTCCCTAGTCGCTAGGCGCCTAGGAGGACTCCTCCCACACACTTGGGCGGTTTTACTAAGCTCCTAACTATCTCCCTAGGCACTAGGGAACCTAGGAGTCCCTTGACACACCACTTTGGCATTTTTAGGTATTATCGTGGGGTTTAACGCCTAGGAAACGTATTACCGTACGGTTTAATGCCTAGGAGATATATTACCGTGCGGTTCACCGCCAGATACACTAGGAAGAAGGCTTGGCAATTTAGAAGGAGAGTAAATCACTTACCTAGGAGTGATCTTCCCCCTCAACTTGGCATTTTTTCTACCATACTAACCTACTCCCTAGGTGCCTATGCGCCTAGGAGACCATTTGTATGCCACTTTGTTGTGTTGCACCTATTTTTTTCCCACTCCCTAGGCGCTAGGCGCCTACGAGACTAGTATATATACACCTTGGCGTTTTACTAAGGCTCTAAGGTGTCTTCCTAGGCATTTGGACGCCTAAGAATATCTCTTAAACCCTTACTTAGGTGTTAATGAGAGTTCTCAAGGTGTCTCCCTAGGCTCTAGGCTCCTAGGAGATCTATTTTCAAGTATTTTTAGACTTTGCTAGGGTTGTGAGGCAGCTCCCTAGGCGTTAGGCGCCTAGGAGACCCTTCTCCCTATAGCTTGGTGTTTTATCATGGCTTCTAGAGCCCTCCCTAGGAGTTTGGCGCCTAGGAGGTTATTTCCACCCAAGTTTGGCGTTTTGCCAAGGGTTTGAAGTGCCTTCCTAGGCGTAAGGTGCCTAGGAGCTATGCCCTTGCCTATCTTGGCGGTTTAGTAAATGATTTAAGAGTCCTCCTAGACGTTTTAACGTCTAGAAGCCTTTATTTTGCCTCTCCCAAAGGTCCAAGAGCCATTCTAGGGATTCCTCTAGGCCTTTTGATGCTTATGAACCCTCACTTATCCCTTATTGGCGTGGTACACCCAAGAGGTGAGCACATTTTGATATCCATGGAGCCTCCTTGACCAAAAGAGCTGCTATCCATCTCATTTTATGGCTCACCAGAGCCTAATAATACCCCTGACGCATGCGCCTAGAAGTTATACTCCACCTAACCTTGGCGGTTTAAGGTTATAATAGGGATCCTCCCAGACATTCAACGTCTAGGAACCCTCTCTTCTCCCTTCTTGGCGTGATATTCCCAAGAGGGGAGCGTATTTTAGTATCAATGGAGCCTCCTTGGCCTAAGGAGCCACTATCCATTTTATTTTGTGGTTCACTGGAACCTGATTATACTCGTAGACTTACTTTGTCTAGGAGTCTATTATATGCTCACATTGGCGGTGTAAGGATTCTATCCTAACCTTAGCGGTGTAAGGCATCCATTCTATCCTCACCTTGGTGGTGTAAGGATTTCATTCTATTCTCACCTTGGCGGTGTAAGGAGTAAATGAGAGCTTCCCCTAGACGCATGCACCTAAGAGCCCTTAATCACCTGACCGTGTTGGTCTAAGGTTTGAATGTTTCCTGTCGCGGCATATGGAATGACCCCCCTTGACGTCATGCGTCAATAGATCTTTTCCTTAGTCCACCTGGAGACCCCTGACCTTCTCTTGCCACCAATGGCTTCTGAGTCGAGAGGATGTCGTCTTCTCCGGCAACTGGGGGATTTGAGCTAAAGACTCAATAATGGGTCATCCGATGTTGACCCAAGAATGATCTGAGGGGTCCATTACCCCTCTAGATAAGAATGCTACGGAGTCCCTGACTCCGTCCGAGATTAGTGCTCAAAGGACTCAATCCTTGGCGCAAATATGTTCTATACTTAACATATTTATTTGAATAATATATGGGTTGTGATACTGACCTTCTTATTGCCTTTCTTTTTATGTAGCTGAACTGCTTCTTCCAAGCCAGGTTCATCAAATGAATAGGCTATGCGCTGCTTCTGCCCAGAAAGACTTGAGGGCTACTGAATTGAGGGCTCAGATCTTGGCTACTTCAGCCCAATCTGCTAGACTTCTTCAGGAAAGGCCGGACTTGGAAGAGAAATGGAATCATCTTCGATGTGAGGCAAGAGTTCACCATACTCGGACCATCCGGGACTTCCTTTCTTCGGATGAAAACAGATAGAGGAAGCAGGTTACTACCGCCAGATTGCGCCCGCAAGTGTACAATAGCTACTGGGATGCCATTATGAATTCTCTTCACGAACAACTACCGTTAGTAGATCTTTCCTCTCTAAGTTGCCCGATGGAGAGATGATGCCCCATCAGATACTGATGAAGAGGCTACATAGACTTAGCTCTTGTCATATATTTTTCTTTTTGTATTATCCTTGTGTGCCTGACATCCCTCCTCTTTGGATAAGAATAGATCCTCACTTGAGCACCACGTGTAATCTCCAAAAGCCTCCACGAATATTGGCTTCAAATCCCGGTAATGACAGACACCTTCCTCTGGCAGCTTCTCATATCATCGACAGGCCCACTTTTCCAAAGTTAATGGAAGTACCTTACACTTGAGGTCTTCATATATTTCTGGTCCCAGACTTTGAGATAGCTCCTGCAGGTGGAGTATTGGATCTGTCATCCCATCATAATAAGGCAGACGACTGGTATCAAAGCCTTCAGGTAGCTCCATGGCTTGAATCCTCTTGGTGAATGGGTTGCACAGCTCATTGGTCCCTTCTATGTAGTGCCTGGTATATGATGCCCTCATTCTTGGAAATTCCTTATCTCTATCATGGAAGGATTTTAATTTCTTCCCCTGATTGTCTAAAGCATACCCTTGAACTTCCTCTATTCCATCTAATGTGGGGTAACTCACTAGGTCTTTTTCTTGAGAAACCTTGGCCTCAAACTCTCGTAGCATTAGCCTTCCCCGTAGAGTAGTGTAGGCTGACCGCACCGCTTTTCCTTCGTCCACGAAGACTCCATCCAACTCAATGCTAGCTATCTGGACCTTGATCGTCATAGGCTCCCCCATTCGAGGTATAGTCCTTCGATCCACTTGCCTTTGAGAATCCCTCTTCTCATGATCATCTAAGTGTAATACCTGCCTGCCAATGGCTCCATTCCTAATTACCTCTACTGAACAAGCTCTCTCATTCTTCTGGTCTCCTGAATGAGTGCCTACTCCATTCTTCATAGGAAATTTTACCTTTAAGTGATATGTTGAGGCCACAGCTTTGAACTGATGTAAGGCCACTCTTCCTAATATTTCATTATAGGCCGATGGAGCTTTCACCACCATGAAGTTCACCATGTGCGTTGCTTTAGTAGAGCCTTGTCCTAAAGTGACGGAAAGCTTTATGGTTCCTTCGATTGGGACTTCTAATTCGTTGAACCCAAAGATTGATATAGCAGATGGAACTAGTTGACTTTCTTGATATCCCATCTTCAAAAAGACTCTGTGAAAGAGAACATCCACAGACGCTCCTATGTCCACCGATACTTTCATCAATGGAGTGTTGCCTATTACAGGCATGATAACTAAAGGATCTTCATGCGGATATTGGATCCCCTCCATATCCTTGTCATCGAAAGAAATTACATGCTCAATGCGAGCTCTCTTGCTAGGTTCCCCTATATTCAGAACCTCCCGGATGTAAGCCTTCTGCGACCGATGACCAGTTCCATACACACTGGATCCTCCCTCTATGACCATGATGGGTGCCCCTCGAGCTTGACCTGGAACCTCGATCCTTAGCCTCTCCTCCCGACGTATCCTTCTTCACGTACCTTGCTAAGCGTCCCTTCTTGATCAGGAACTCAATCTCATCCTTGAGGTTGTGACATTCCTCGGTATCATGACCATCGACTTTATGGAACCGGCAATAGTAATTCTTATTCATTTTAGCCGAGTCTGTCTTGATCTCTGGCGGCCATTTGACAAATGGTTCTTTCTCAATCTCAATAAGTATCTGACTCCAGATAGTGATTAACGAAGAGTAAGTTGTCCCTCTTCTCTCCAACCTCTTGGACGGTACCTCTACTTTAGATTTCTTCTTATCGTTCTCATAGCTTTCGGACTCCTTGCGCTTCTTCCCCTCTTCTGGGCTGACAATCTTCTTCAAGGTTTCCTCATCAGAGATGTATTTACCAGCAAGGTCTTGTAACTCCTGCATGTTAGATGGCTTTTTCTTAGCCAAAGACATCTGGAAAGCTTCATTGGTAGTGCCTCGCTGCATGGCTACCATTGCCACGGACTGATTCAAGTCTGCTACCTGTACGGCTTGGCTTGTGAACCTGTCAATGTACTCTCTCAAAGTCTCGTGAGGACCTTGGACTATGTTCATCAAGGACTCTGAACTCCTAGCATGTGTCCTCCCGCTGATGAACTGACCGGTAAACTTATGCACAAGGTCCGAGAAGGACGCAACTGATCTAGGTGGTAAACTTGCATACCACCTCTGAGCATCTTCTTCTAGAGTGGTCGGGAAAGCTCGGCACTTGGCAGCATCTTCGATAGGTTGCAGCAACAGGGAATCATTGAAAGAACGAACATGATCATTAGGATCCCCTTTCCCATTGTACTTCTTAATTGCTGGGATTTTTGCTTTGCGTGGGACTTTGGCCTTCATAATCTCCTCAGTAAAAGGGGGATCCGGATTAGCAAGATCTTTGATGCCGCCTCCAGAAGTAGGTTCCCCGATCTTTTGAACCCTAGACGTGGTTGTGTTTTTGGACTTCTCTTTGTTTTTGTTCTGATTTGTTGCTTTCTCCTTCTCCAAGAACTCCTTCCTCATCCGCGCCATCAAAGTCTTCAGGCTTGCCTCTGTTAATGGTTTGTCACCTTGATCTCATTGACCCCCTGCCTGAGGGTTTGCTTTCTCTCCTCCTGCAGTTGCGTCCGCCCCATCTTTTTCCGCTTCATCAGCCTGCTCCTTGTCGAGGGCCTCTAGGTCAGCTAACAGCTGTAACCTCTTCGTTTCCCGTGCTTTCTTCTTCAACTCCTCTGGGGATGGGTTGTGCGTCCCCGTAGGGTTCTCAGGCTCAACATCACTATCGGTTCGGGTGGTCCGCGTACTAGAATGAGTATGCTGGGGCGGATCTTGGGGTGGATCAACAAATGGTATTGGAGCTCCTTGGATTGTAGGATCCGGAGTAGTAAAATCTTTGTTGCCGCTTTCTCCGAGATATATTGGATAATGAGGTATCGTAACTTTTGCGTGTCGGGGAGCTTCTTCTCACTCCATATCCCCTGGAAATTTTCTTTGGTTACCTTATGCGATGTAGCATATATAGTTACGGGTCCTTTTGAGGCCTCCATCTTCATATGACTATCCTTGCTCTTCCACAAAGCTGCTACTGACTTTGAGTCTTCACATGGGGTAGGTTCCAATCCTTTGGCACATGTCTCACTCCTGGTGAATCGGCTAACAAACTTCTGTACAAGATCTGAGAATGGGCATATTGATCGTGAGGGTAACCTTGCATACCATAGTTGTGCCTCTCCTTCAAGAGTAGCAGGAAAAGCCCAATACTTAGACGCATTTGTTACTGGCTGAAGTAATAACGCATCATTAAGCGAACAAACATGTGTTTGAGGATCTCCTCTTCCGCTGTACTTCTTTATCGTAGGAATTGTAACCTCTTCATTTGGTGCTTTAAAGATATGTGCACTCTTCGTCTCCTTCTTATGGATCTCCCCCTATGCACCCTTCTTCAAGGTTCCCAGGATGGCCTTGTCGATCATAGCCTCTAATCTTTACCTCCAACGTCATATCCCTCTGATTGGCTTCTATTGGGGTTTCCTGAATCGCATCTTTGTTGGACTCAATGGTATAAACATGAGAATGAGCAGACTGAGCTAAAATTGCGTACCTTATTATAAAGAATGATCCCCTTTATATATGCGTGGATTATAGTTTCAGACCCCTTTTAGGAATTATAATCCTATTATATTTGGTAATTCTCTTTACCTTATCTGTCATTTTCTTGTACCCCATGACTAGGAATCATTACCTCATTTACCTATCAGATTATTCCCTTATTTAATATTAGGGTTTCCACACCTCCTCACTAATTATTAGCCGTATTGGACTTCATAGGAAATTTATCCCCTTTATAATTTGGACTTCCGTGCCCTAATTCGGATCTAGACTAATCCGAATTGTACCCGTCCAGGGCTTATTGGGTCGATCCCTATTTTTAGGCCCCCTACAGTTACAATTTATTTGTACTTTTTCTAAATTACACACTTATTAAAAAAATATTTAAATGAGTAAAATTTGATGTAAAATAATCATTAGAAGTAATTATTGTTATATTCTCTCTCTCATCTCTAATAAAAACTTATTCACATTATCTCTCTCTCTTCTCTTCTCTCTAATAGAAATCACAATTTTTAAGACATCAATAAAGAAACCAGCATTGATTATATAAAAGAAACAAATAAGTTAAAAAAATTAAATAAATAGAATAAATAAATCGTTTCGGAGGAAGTAATAAATTTCTCTCATCTCAATAATATTATATTACTAGTATTAGGGTATTGAGGTGCTAGTGTACTTTAACATTAGGGTGTTTGTCTGGAGCGAAAGTTTATTTATTGCATCTGGTTGGAGTACGCGCTAATAAATTCTGATGGGGCAGTGAACAACCTTGATTCAGGCACTTATTTATTTTATCCCCGTACCACTATATTTTTAATACCAACAATCTAACATTACTATTCAAATTCAAAGGCGCACATTGGGCCAGTATTTGAATTTATTACAAAATATTTGTATTATATGTTTAATATAAAATTAATTAATCAAGTATTAGCCATTTATTTAATCTATACATATATATGCAAATAAAACTGAATGGCAGGTTTGATTTGTTAGAGAACAAGTATTTTTACATGCAAATAAACATAGATGTGTTGCAGGTGTGTGACAGTTACAATATGGAAAATTCAAATTAATGTTGTGGGCCAACACCACAGGCCCAACAATATTTGCATCCATGCATACTTGATAACAAGAGCCCACAATAGTTATAGTTGAGGGAGAAGGAAAAGTTGGGCAACGCCTTGCAGAATTGTGGGGCTTGAAGACTTTGTGGTTTATTGGGCCCACATGGAAACTTATATAGTGTACTAAACCCCTAACCTGCAGTTTCTTTATAAATAAATAAATTGTACAAGTATATATTTGCCTATGGGTCCATTAAGTTGCTTAACAATATTGAAATGATGAGACTCTTTATTTTGATTTTACATGATTCATATGATAAGATTTATTAATGATTTGGATACGAAGTTGAAAATATGAAAATACAAATAAAAATAGAATTTCGTTAATTATCTATCTATTTGATTGTTTATAATTTCTTTTGCTTTCATATTTCAATAATAAAATAAAATTTACGAACTCTTTCTATATATTTATTTTGTGTTAAATTATTACTTTATAAACAGTTTCAAACGAAAAACAAAGGATGTCAATTATTTGGTTTTATCAAAAAATAAATGAGAAACAAAGTGTGTGAAGCCCATGGGCTGTATAGAGGAGTCCAGACACATGGACCAAATTATACTGGGCCGAGAGTAGAAAATAAATAAACGGGGAGGTGAATGGGGAGGTTTAGAGAAAATGGGGAGGAGAATATTGAACGAGGCGCTGAGGAAGATAGTGAATGCTGAAAAGAGAGGATTCGCCAAAACACAACTTCAACCTGTCTCCAATGTCACCTCTTCTTTCCTCAACATCATGAAGAA
>JAUEJK010053145.1:0-12315 GCA_032274865.1 Eryngium alpinum | reverse complement strand
TTGGTGGATTATTTTGGAAATATTGTACTTGTCTTATGCGTTCATTCTAGAGTTCAATTTCCATTTTCCAAAGATAACTTTAGCCAAATAACCTAACAGTTAATTTAATAAATATTATATTAATTTGTAGTTCATACAAAACACTGATTGATTATTAAATATTTATAAAGTTATTATAAAGTTATTAATATAAGATTTAATAAAGAATTTAAATGTATGAATTAAGATGAAGCAAATAATTAAAATAAAAGACATAATTTATTATTATTATTAAATAGAGTAATTTATAAGGGTTGTTCGACTGCAGTCCTTATAAGTAAAAAAAATAATAAATAGGTGTTTTTTTAAAACTTTCTTTTATAAGCAAAATATAAGTCGAGTTAAACACTCTTATAAGTGACTGTAACTTATAAGAGGAAAAGAAAAACAACAAATATGTACTTTTTTTAAGGATTAACCACTTATAATTTATAATAAATAATGACCAAATACTCCATATAGGAGTTTATGATTCCCTTCCTTGTTTATCCCATTTTCAAGTTTGGTTTATCAAACTACACCACTTTTGAAATTCATTCTCAAACTACACCACTTTACTATTCACTTTGCCTTTCTAATATTATACAAATACAAATACATGTCATTTTACGTATATATGTTATATCTCATTTAATTTTGTAATTCTAATATATAAAATCTATAAATATATAAATTATTTAAATATTAATTAAATAAATCTTATATTATATTTGATAATATAAATTAATAATAATTAATAACTTTTAATTTAAATTATATAGATTTATTAATTTATAAATAAAACAATATATATTTTTAATAATTTATTTTTTTAAACTTAATTTATTTTAATTATTTTTTAAATTAAATTTTATAATATTTAATGAGACTAAATAATACTAAAATAAATAAAACATTTCTATAAATACTAAATTAATATGATAATTAATTTAAAAAAAGAATACATAATAATTAAAATAGAAATATTACAGTTATTATTTAATCAATACTGATGATTTTTTTGAGGACATCGTGAATTGCGTTTGTTATGACCTTCTTGTCCACAATTCCCACATGACCTTCTTGTCCACAATTCCCATAAATCATAGGTCTTCGTGAGTTATCCATTTCAGTTCGAATACGCTGACTCTGACCTCTTTGACCATGTTTATTTTTTTCTTCCTCAAATTTTCGTCAGGTATAAGAACAACATATCACTCCCAACCGTTGGCTATAGGAAATGTCTAATAAGTTTGATTGGGTATTGGATGAAATTCATACTGCCACATCTCATATAATGTTGTCACATTGTGATATGGCCTGATATATTGTTTCCAATCAATATTGCATGTCAAACATCCAGCAACTATATGTGAACATAGAGAGTGATACATGTTCCATTTTCCACAAGTGCAAACTCCTTTCTGAAGATCTACCGGATGCTTGTTGCCACCTTTCCAAGATCCCTTCTTCGTTTTATATCGTGCAGTAATTATCTCAAACACGCCTCTTTGTTCATGGTATGGAATGATCTTGTGAGCCGACGCCTTCCGCTCAATATTTTAAAAAAGCTCTATTGATTTCTGACAATAAGTATGTCCGTTTTGCATGTCATGTAAAGTTTGAGTCTGCCTTTCTGCAACCAATTTCACGGAGCGATAATATATATACTCCACCATTGATGTGACTGGTAAAAAACGAGTAGATCGCAAATTTCCATTGAAACTCTCGATCATATTTGTTGTTGTTTGACCATAACGATATCTTCCATCATGAGACATGGTCCACATCTCCAAAGGAATATTTCGTAGCCATTTTTCAGCATCAGAATTGATCTCTTTTATCTTCACCATTACTGCCTCAAACTTCCTTACTTGAGAAGTTTTTCCAGCTAACCAGCATAACATTTTCAAATATAAACCAGGAAAAGTTGAACTGAAATTGCTACGAACATGTAAAAGACAATAACGATGTATACTCATGTCACCGGTGAATCCATTTTGTTCTTTTTTTATTGCTTCAATAATTTCGACATGACGATCTGAAATTATGCATACACATTTTCTAGTTCGACACATATATCTTAGTAGTCGTCG
Source organism: Eryngium alpinum (assembly GCA_032274865.1). Classification (NCBI taxonomy): domain Eukaryota; kingdom Viridiplantae; phylum Streptophyta; class Magnoliopsida; order Apiales; family Apiaceae; genus Eryngium; species Eryngium alpinum. The sequence goes on along the minus strand of JAUEJK010053145.1, from coordinate 10,201 downwards.
CAAGAACCAGGACCAATTGACAGTCGTTTCTTCATTAACTAAACCATAACCAAGTGAATATTGATGGTTATTTGAGTCGAATCCCATTGCAATCAGTAACTTTCCATTATACCTTCCTTTTAGAAACGTGCCATCAATACTGATAATTGGTCTAGCATGTTGCCACCCATTTGCCATTGGTTTGAATACCCACCATACACGTTTGCATACGAACGTGTTAGGTCCAATACCTTCAGCTTCAATTGAAGCGCTTGTACCTGGATTAAAATGTACCAAAGCACTCAAAAATCTAGGAAGCTTTGAATAAGAAGTCACCCAATCGCCATACACATCTGATATTGCTTTTTGCTTTCCGAGCCACGCCTTTTTATAACTAACATGATACTTGTACATTGCTGTTATTTGTGTCTTGATGTTACTAACTTTTAAGTAAGGACTCTCCATCACCTAAATGATATAAAAATACAATAGTAAGTAACAACCCAACAAAAAATAGTATTTTAAAGGATTAAATTAAATTACAGTCTTACTTGTTGTTTTATGGTATTTACAATCATTCTCGAGCTAAGCTTCTTGTGGTCTCGTTGAATTATTCTAAGAAGACAATTATGTGCAGCATGTAGCTTAGTTATATAAAAATAACCATATCATTTCCTTTTTATAACTCGAATTCTCTATAGACATTCAGTTACGACACATTTTGCTTCATATAGTGTTGTATCACTTTTAAGAACACAAAAATTTATAGAATCCCTAATATGACTCGCTTTTATTGCGTCTATAGCAGTTTGCTTATCTGCAAAACATTTACCTTCAAATAGATCATCGCTAAGTGGGTCAAAGTTGGGAAAATCACATGGATTATCAGTGACATTGTTGTTATTGATTTCCTCCGTTGTGAACCATGGAGATGTAGGAATATGTCCTTCAATATCAACTGGAATACCCGTATGTATATCATTTCTTTCATCATCATCATCACTACTTGATGAGTTAGAGTCATCAGCATCGTCATTCTCTGTTTCATTACTGTCTAAGTCTTAACAAGAGATAGAATCATCAACTTCGCTTAAATTGTAAATTGCATTAGATGTTGCTACTTCATTGTCAGTAATTTATTCAATTTGAATTTCTTGTGAATAACGAATACTTGAGTTAAAATTAGCTCTAGGATCATTATTGTAACTAGGTCCAGCATTTGGGTTATGTGTGTGCATATTTTGAAAATCAAAAGGATTAAAATCAACAAACTGATTATCATTTTGGTTCATGAAATCTTCATATCCAGAGTAATTGTGTTGGTCACTTGAAAAATTCTCCATCTGTGATTAAAATACGAAAAAATAAATATTAGTAACAACTAATAACCACAACAGTACTATATATTTATAAAAATTTAAAATCTCAAAACTAAAAAAGCTAAACCAACCTGATTGCTCTGCGTTATTTAGTTTCATAGTCGAAAATATATATATGCATCAACAAATGGCATATCAACTGATAAAATTATATATTATTTACTTAGTGGATTGGACAATTCAAAATAATTTTCAAACTAAATAGTTGATTTGACAATTCGAAATTAAAGTTGAAAAGACAAATAAAAAAAAGTATATATTGGCAGATAACTCACTCATAAAATGTTGTATTATTTCTGAAAAAATTACTTTTACACGCTATAACATTATTACCTAGTAGTAAGATTAGACAATTAATAAATAGTATTTATAAATATATATATATATAATATAAAATATATAAAATAATTTTGTACAAAAATATAAAGTCTTTTTTATATATTAAATTCATTAGATTTAAATATTAAATAATTCATATATATTTATATTTTATTTACTAAAACTAAAATATTATATAATATATATATATATATCATAAATTAAAAGTTATTAATTATTATTAAATCATTATTAATTATTATTTTAATAATAATTAATTTATATTATCAAATATAATATAAGATTTATTTAATTAATATTTAAATAATTTATATATTTTTAGATTTTATATATTAGAATTACAAAATTAAATGGGATCTATATGTATACGTAAAACTACATATATTTATATTTGTATAATATTAGAAAGGCAAAATAAACAGTAAAATGGTGTAGTTTGGGAATGAATTTAAAAAATGGTGTAGTTTGGGAGTCCATTCTAGAGTTCAATTTCCATTTTCCAAAGATAACTTTAGCCAAATATTTTACTATGTGTTAACCTAGTTACCTAAAAGTTAATTTAATAAATATTATATTAATTTGTAATTCATACAAAATACTGATTGATTATTAAATATTTATAAAAATATTATAAAGTTATTAATATAAGATTTAATAAAGAATTTAAATGTATGAATTAAGATGAAGTAGATAATTAAAATAAAAGACATAAATTATTATTATTATTAAATAGAGTAATTTACATTTTAGTGGATGGATTCACGTGAGGGCTGTTTGGCTGCAATCTTTATAAGTGGTTGTAGCTTATAAGTAAAAAAAAGTAATAAATATGTGTTTTTTGTTTCAAACTTTCTTTTATAAGCAAAATATAAATTGAGCTAAACACTCTCATAAGTGGTTGTAACTTATAAGAGGAAAAAAATAACAAATAGATATTTTTTTAAGGGCTAAACACTTATAATATATAATAAATAATGACCAAATACCTCGTGTAGGAGTTTATAATTTATTACCACTTTTTAAGATAATGACCATATTCACAATAATAGGGGACGGGAGGGGGAGAGGACGGGATTGATGGGACTGAAGTAGGGGAGGGGTGAGATTCGAGTTGGGAAAGGGGAGAGGAAGACATATTATTAATTTATTTTTTTAAATATTAAATTAAAATACAAGTAAAATTATAGATGATGATTTAAATTATAATTTATTTTTATTTAAATATTATAAATATTTAATTCTATTAATTTATAATTAACGAGAATCACTTTTTAAAATGTGATCACAAATTATAGCCATTAATTTAAAATTATTAAAACGTAACCATAATATTGAAAAAATGGATACAACCTAATCATCGAAATGTAAATTACTTTTATTAATGAATCTTTTATTTTTTGAATCAGTTATAATTATTGTTAAAATTTTAATGTGAGATAATTATTTAACAAATTTTGTAGATAGTATAGAATATATTAAATTAGGATCTTATTAGTAGTGGTTATATTAATCGTCAAATTTAGATATTTACTCAAAAGTATAGATAATTTTTTGTCTATTGGTTTATTTTTTCTCTTAGAGTGAGTAAAGTTGGTGTATGTATAATTTAGTAATTTTGGATGTGTCGTTTATTTATTATCAGAGCGGACTTTTAAATATTCAAGTCATATTTATCCTAGTAGGTTATACGAAGTGAGGTCTCTAATTGAAAAATCTTACAATGAAAAATGATTACAAATGTGGGTCAAATTTAATTAGTGACTTCGATATCTACAAGATTATGAAGGCAAAAATCTGGGTTGCATACGTTAGAATTTTAAAACAAGTGAGTTTATAACACTCAGTCTCATATCATAACCAGAGGCGTCTCTAGCAACTGGGAGGCCTTAGGTAAAAGAATATGGGAGGCGTTATATATTTTCCCTTAGTATTTTGCCCTGTAAAAACTTCACTTAATTTTTTCACAAGTTTTTAGATTTAGTTCAAGTCCAATTATTTATAATTTAAATTTACTTATATTTGTTTAATTCAATTTAAATAAATTATTTGATATAATTCGTATTTTAGACTCGATTTGAACTTTGACCTTTTAATTTAGACTCAATTAAATAATATATAAATTTTGAATAATTAGTTTAATTCACATAATAAGAAATTTATTTCGAGTTTGAAGATAAAAATATTTATTTTAAAATGAATTTGATTTGACTCATTTATAAAATATCAAATTTAAAGTTACTTGAAATTCTACACAATTTGAATCGACTACAGAATTTAAAAAATTAAAATAAATAAATTTTAAACTTTAAAATACCTCATTCCATTACTTTAATATAGGACTAGATTATATGTAAGGATAAATATATTAGAATCTGTAATATATTGAATGTAGTAAAGTAAAGAAACTACATGAAAACGCTTCCATTGTTAAGGTCAAAATTTATTTAACAAATTCTGCCTAAAAATCTATTCATTTTAAAATGCTAATACTAGGTAAATATGTGGCCCCTCAAACGATTGTGGCCCTAGGCACCTGCCTTGGTGAACTGGTCTTGGAGCCGGGTCTGATCATAATATATGGAAATGTTTGAACTGCATATACACTTAAAATCTCTTATTAAGTAGACGTAACATATTATAACTTTATGAAGAAAACATATTGGATTTGTGGATCTCAAGTTGATATCTGTTAGGATGATGACATCACTTATGATATATAAATTGTTGAAGATGATAAGATAATTGGAAACGTTTCATAATTTTATTATACTTAAATAGTTGTACAACGTATATTGCAGAGATGTACTTACCTACTATGCAACCTAATAAATATTAAAAAGTACAATAAATATATAAGAAATAAATTATTATGTGATATTATTTCCATTCAAATGGACTATATCCTTATCATTCTCTCTTAAGATGGACGGTCGGCTCGTTAGTCCACACGTGAAAAGTAACATGTTAAAATAAGGACAATGTAGTGGTTTGAATTCGTCAAACAATTAATCATCAATTTATTAGCATAACGATTTTCTCTAAACAACGTGGGTCACTTATCTTACTTTTTGGGTGTATAGGTTCAAACATATGGGCATGAGTTATTCCTCAGTCAACAAAAGTGTATATTTGATCTCCTTACTCGTGTCAACATGACATCTGCCAAACTGATGAGTACTTTTACGGAAGTAAATCTTAGTTAACTGAATTTATTATAAAATACAACAAATATACAATAAAGAATGTGAAATTATTTCCTTTCACATAGATTATATCTTTATCAATAATTCTCTATCGTGGCTTTTCAATAAACCCAATTCTCAATAAAACGATCCCCTAATAAAAATTATCGTAAATTTATATGGAACAAAATACATGAAAACATAAAAATAAGACGATTGTCATTATTGTGGCGGGAGTTGTAAGACAGTTATTAATTGGTAAGTTGCTAAAACTAATGACAAAAATAACAATATTTGTCCTAAAACTACATGTACAAATGTAATAACACAAGTTGAATATTGATGTTTCAGTTGTTAATGATGTTTTATATTTGGAGTAGGAGATTTGGAAGAAAAATGAACCAAATTGAACCGAAATTTAAGAGAACCGAACCGAACCAAACCGAATAAACCGAAATATATATAAAAATATTATATATAATATAAAATATTATTTTATAAATAAATTATTTATTATATAATTAAATAATTTTAATTTATATAATAATATAATTAATATAATATAATTTTTTTAATTATTATTTATATAATATATATAAATATATATAATTTTAATATTAGAAGTTCGGTCTATTCGGTTCAAGCCGAACCGAATTTAAAAAAATTGAATTGAACCGAAATTCATTACGGTTCTAAAAAAGTAAACCGAACCGAACCGAATTCGATTCGGTTCAGTTTTGCCCACCCCTAATTTGGAGTTGAAGTTAGAGTTAATGAACTTCTTTCTTTATCTATACATTACAAATACACAGTTATATATAAATACATAACATTACAGCTGGTTTTTTTTATTTATTGTACTAATATATTGAATAATATTACTATAAACCAGAATAAAATTTGTAAAAATGAAGAATTATCGATTAAAATTTCACTTAATAAACTATACCCCCGTTGAGTGCGTTAGAAAATAGGTAAACAAAATTGTTGAAGTACTGACCAAAATTTTATATTTACTTACAATAAATTTTATATTTTATTATATGTAAATGTTGAAAATTTTAATATATTATTTATTCTTATTTAATATTTTTTTTGTAATTTGACCCTATTAATTTTTATGTTTGCACACATAAAGTCATTAAAAAGTGTATACACTTAACCCCTTTAGTACAATATTTGTATAAGATTTTTGTAGCAAATCTATTGAAAATATAAAATTCAAATCCCAATTTCACAAACCTTAACACATGGACTCGTGCGAAAATCAGAATTAATACTGATGATAGATGAAGAACGTTGAATGAGAGTTGCAAGTCTTAAATGATTCTAAATCTCCAGCGCGATTCGAATGAACAGTGCCTCCGAGGTATCCACACGAGCATCTTGAGAAAAAATCGTTGGAGTACCAGCCACAAATAAAGCTAAGAGAAGTTACTCTAGATTCTCTGAGATTTTAGGTTTTAAAATTCTCTTCTATTTTTTAACAGCGTGAAAAAGAAAAATAAAAGTCTACTACACATCTTATCCAAGTCAGTTAAAACTAACTCGATAAGATTAAGCAGTTTAAAATAATTATCCCATGGATAAATACGTTTAAATACACTTACAGAATATATTTAGTTATCTGTGCGTATATATCTTGATTAAGTCTCATTTAATCTCTCTTCCTCTCTCTCTCTATCTATACACACACATATATATATATGACTTGTATTTTATATATTAATTAAGTCTAGCTTAATCAAGATATAATAACTGAGATTAAACCTTTTAACTTAAATACCGAATTAAATAAAAAAATATATTGATATAATTAATGTATCGATATTTTAATTCAATAATTCTTTAAACATTATACGTGTGACCCTACATGTTATTATCACATTGGCAATAATTATCTTCATAGTATAAAGTCAATAATTTGTACACCTTTAATCCTTTCATGGAGAGTGTGATTCATTTTCAAATTAAAATATTGAGTAACTCCATCTTTTGAGATGACCATAATAATATTCTTTATCACCGAGGTTTAAAGATAATGAATCAAATTATTTTGTGTGACCAGAATATTCGTATCACTAAGACTTTATTTTATAATTCTTTTTATCGTAAATTGACTTGAGAACAATACAATGGAACATATTCGTGATAAATTTATAGCCACTGATTATAAACTGGACTTTTCTTCGTCTGAATTTGAGTTTTTTGAGGAATTGAACGACTTTTATATTCTCAGAGGAATTGAACGGCGAATGGATTAGTATACTTTCAAGATCATATTAGAAGGAATCTTTACTTAAAAATAAATGATCGCAGAAGTTCTGTTTCCTCGTGTCTAAATATTAGGGTGAAAAGAACTTTTTCGTAAGATACAAATTAGAACTAAAGATTGTGATTTTTAGTCAAAATTCAGATATTAATATGGAGTATAAGTGGAATTTAATATATATATATATATATATAAATTAAAAAATTGAATTTGAGCTCGATTCGAGTCAAGTATTAGTTAATCAGGTTAAGTTCGAGTCAAATCAAATTGAATTAAGAAGAATTCGAGTTAATCGAGTCGAATTTGAACTGCTCACGAACCTACTAAACCTAACTCGACTTAATAACATAAGTGGATAAAAATGAAATGATCGAACTCAACTCGTTAACAAACTCAAATCAAGTTGAGTCTCTAACGTGCGTATTTTATTAATAAATAGAAATTATTTATACCAATGTTAAAATTTTAGGATTAAAATAAAAAATATATATTTAAAAACTTAAAAAATAAAAGTAAATAAATCATTTTTATTAATTAAAATAAATTTATGCTCGTTAGTCTTTAAATAAGAAGAAATTTAAATAAGTACCAAATGAGTGAGAACTAGGATAACAAAGTAGGATACATAGCTGATAGAATGAAAGATCATGGAAATGATCGATCATCATCATCCTTTTATAGATGGCGCCAAATACCATTATAAATAGAGTGATTTGCATTATAGGTACTGGAGTTTCACCCAATCTGCAATATGGGTACTGAATTTTCAAATCTGCAATATAGGTAACTGAACTTTCATAAAATTTACAAAACAGGTACTACCGTTATCTCTATCCCTCACACCGTTAGGGTTTACTATTGACATACATGACTACATAAAAAAAGCAGTAGGTAATGTTTTATTTCTCCCTCCTCCCACAACAATTTCTCATAAAACAAAATAGGGATGCTAAGTCCACTGTGAAGATTGTATGTAGTCTTAACTATAGCTAACTGTTATGATTTATATAAGTGTTAATTGGCTTATTCAGCCATGGTCTACCAAACAATGTAAAATGTTTAGTTTACTTATAACTTACAGTGTGCCGTTTTAGTGTAGTTATCACATCTCTTTCAGGCAGCTATAGATACAAGTACGAAGTGTTTCTTTACCATTGGTATAATCTAAGAGAAGATAATATTTTGATTTGTGGTGTATGGTATTAGTCCATATTTTATTTGAGTAATACCATATTATAATCATTTTTGTGTGTGTTACTTCTTCAATTCTTCAGCAGTTATATATCATGTTTAATATGAGAAGTAATAACTTGCTTCGTTGCAGTGTTACAATGGTCACATAATTTGTTTAACCAGTAATACAAGGGTTCATAATTGGTGTCCTACTTGTCGACAACAGCTTGAAGACATTAGGTGTTTGGCCCTGGAGAAGGTAGCAGAATCACTTGAATTCCCATGCAAATATCAGTCAATGAGATATCCTGGGATATGTCCATATCACAGCAAACTTAAACACGTGACTTATATAATTGTCCTTATGCTAGATTAGAGTGTTCTTTACAGGAGACATTACTTTTATGGTTTCCCATCTAAGAGATGATCACAAAATGAATATGCACACATGATGTACATTAAACCATCACTACCTCAAATCCAATATGAAGTTGAAAATGCTTACTTCGATGTTTACAGTAACTATTCCTTCGTTTTATTTTTTCCATAACTAGATACACCTGTAGGTGCACTCTATACGACATAACAAGACAAAATGAGAAAATCTCTGTATGATGCTAGTATGTCTAAACATGGTTAACCAAATCACACTGCTCTCTTCTTTCTTTCGTCGTCAGGTCTTCGATTGCTTTGGTTAGTATTTCTGCCTTTACTTTGAAGCCCTCCAACTTGGAATGGCCCTGTTTACACGGGGTTTATCCGTTTCAAGGGCTATGAGGTTGATGCTCGCTAATACAGTTACAGCTTAGAAGTATGAGCAAATGGCCGAAAGCTCATATGGGAGGGTACTCAAAGAAGCGTCTGCAATAGTAACCGAAAGGTTAGGGACAACTATAGTGGCCTTATAATCCAGAGAAACAAGGCACTCTACTTCTCTGGTGGAGATAGGAAAGAGCTAAAGCTTAAGAGTCAGTGAATGAATATTGAAAGAACAATGTAATTCCGAGGCTGGTGTTTCTATCCCTCTTTTTTCTTTTTCTGAGAAATTATTGTGGCAAGAGAGAAATAAAACATGACCTAATGCTTCTATATATATAGGTATGTATGTCAACAGTAAATCCTAACGGTGTCAATGGGAGAGATAACGGTAGTACCTGTTTTACAAATTTTATGAAAGTCCAGTTACCTATACTGCAGATTTGAAAATTCAGTACCTATATTGCAGATTGTGTAAAACTCCGGTACCTCTAATGCAAATCACTCTTAAAAATATTATCCCAATTACATAATGCTCATGTTATAATTAGTGTTCTAAAAATATCAGATTTAATTGATTAATTCTTTGATTAATCGTTAAAAGTTTTATTTTTTGATTAATTATTTTTGATCAATTTTATTAAAATAAATATTAAAATTTTAATTAATTAATTTAAATATATTATATATTATTATATACTTTTTTAATCAAATAAATATATATTGTGAATAGATATTATTTAAAATAATTAAAATATATTTAAAAATTAAAATTACTATATTTTTATAATATTAACTGATTAATTCTTCCGATTAATCATATGCCTCTGCAAACTATAACTAGAACTGACGATTTCTACGATATATTGACTATAATATATTTACACTACAAAATAAATAAAATAAAATAACATAACGGGAATGTTCAATTGGAAAAATTAGAAAACAAAACAGAGAAAAAATAGAGACAAATTTGTGGGGATGGTGACACTAGTGTAGAGAGAGAGAGAAACTCTTCTTGTGGTGGGAGGGTTAGAGAGAGAAAGCAGAAACCACAACAAAATTGTGTAGAGAGAGAAAATTAATTTGGTTAGAGAGAGAAAGCTTCTTCTTGTGCATCC
>JAUEJK010053039.1:0-12315 GCA_032274865.1 Eryngium alpinum | reverse complement strand
GCACACACAGCTGCACTAGGTATTGGGTGGGGGTGGGAATTTAGGTACACCACTCCAGTCTATTTTTCACCTTATATCTCCCTTTAAAGAATAAGTTACAAGGCTTTATCTATAAATTATATATTTTTCCCGGACAATTAAATCCTAGAAAAATAAAATAAAATACAGAAATGAGATGAGATGAAGTAGAGATGGTGAGACATTAGTGAATCTGTTTGAGGTCATCGGCACCAGGTATGATTTAAGTATGGTCTTGCTGATTTGATGAAGTCCCAAAAGTTTGGTGTATTGGACTTCATTTGCTTTTGATCAATTCATGCAATGTTAGTTTGCTAACATAAGGTAGCAGCTGTTTCCACTTATGCATAAGCAATGATTAAGTATAGTAAGGCACTAGGGAACATAGCAGGTATCCCAACAAACTCAAGCAGTTAACAGTAGGTTATCAAAGCATTTATGCTAGGTAAATTTATGAGCATATGTAACTGTTGAATCAAATGAGTAAGCAATGATTCAATGTGAACATTCTTAGCTTAGCATAGATGTGAATCAAGCAGGTAGGTACAAGCTATAAGGCTAAGTATCAATCACCAAGAATTATAGCAAGATGTTTTAAGCAAGTGGAAAAAAAACATCTGATCAAAACATGAGACACATAGCTCATTTAGATAGTTAGACCCAAGCAAGAATCAAAAGATAGTTAATGTCTTAAGTTAATATGATACCAATAGTGTCACAATGTGTTAAGGACCAAAGATAACATATTATAGTAGGGCCTTCTAACACATTAATTTAGTCATTTTCTTATCCTAATAGCTTAAACATAAATCACAAATATGAACAAACTAGTTGTAGGTAATCACAGATCACAAGTAACTTCCTAAAAGCATGTGAAACAGCCTTGATTAAGGTATTTTTGCAAGAAAGTTATAGGCAAGTGAGCATAAAGAACTCAAGTTAATTTCAAATTAATGGTTCTAAACACAAATCAAGCTAAATTAAAGCTAAATGAATCTAATCATGTTAACACAAATCATCATTATAGACTGTACTCAAGCAACTTAAATTCAAAAGCTAGAGCAGGGAATCATAGCACCTGGTTTTCATCAAGTAGACCATGCTATGACCAAACGTAATGAGTCTTGTAGCTTTAGCTTAGTTACACATTTCCTAAGATAGGAAATCAACCATAATAGCAGTACCAATAGTGATATGAATATAGTAATTTAAGTTTTGAAAATTGGAATTAAGTCACCTGGATTTTGAAGTTGATGTCCAATGGACTGAAGCAGCAATAGAACCCATAAGCTCAGCCCAAGATAGATTCAGAGATCACTTTAAGTGATCAGCCATATAGTCAACTAGTTAAGTGGTAACTGAACTTGTTCTCAAGCATCAATTCATTGTCAAAACAAGGCAACAGGCAAGTATAAAGCTTTCATAGTCCAATTTTTGAACTACTCAAGGAATGCACCTGTAAACAGCCAATATCCAAGCCATAAATGCAAGTGCATATGCATCTAGTGACTTGCCATGGGGTGTTCAAGATCAAGAGAGCTTATGTGGGCCCTCAGGCTTATCCTTCTATGGCAAGTATGTGTGTGTAGTGTCCTAAGTGATATGCAAATGCAAATGACAATATAATCATAGCAAAAGCATAATTATAGCATTAAGTTCATCAAGGAATATCACCACCTTAGCTCTTGTTTTCCATTCAACTAGGAGAATCATCTCCAATTGATAGAAAAACACAAAAATAACATGTTTTAAGTTTTACAGGCCACAAAGTAGTTATGCCAGGACAAACTGGTCAAATACCATTCATACAGTCATACAAAAGTACACAAACAAGCAAATCAGATATTATGAAGCACATCTAGGTTAAAGAGCTCAAGATCAGTGAGTTGGGAGCCCTCCACACACTGCTGGGAATCTTCTAACAACTTTTTAACAGTTGGAATACTCTCAGAGCTATTCCTAAGATCAACAATCATGGGATCTCCACTCTCAGACTCTTTAAACAACTCAGAGTCACTTTGATCTTGTTTCTTTTTAACCCTTTCGAATTCCCATTGCTGTTTTTCCCTTTCCTTGTCTAGTATAACTACTTTTCCCTTTAGTTTCTCAACAGAATTAGACAAGGAATCCAACACAGTGGATTGAGCAGTTAACTTACCATCCAATTTTACCAAACACTTTGTTAAATCCTTATAAACAAGGTCCTGCATAGCCTTAATCTCATTAAATTGCTTAACTATGTCATTACTACTCATGGTATCACTCACATTAACATCAACAAGGTTATCTTTCTTAGCAGCGTGACCAAAAGGAATAAATTCAGACAATGACATATGAGCTTTAAGACACTTAGTAGATATGAAGGATGTAACAGGCAAGGTTTGTTGAGCACTTAACAAGATTTTGAAATGCTTGAAAATACCAGTGAGAAACATACCATAAGCTAGATAACCAACTTAATTTACTAGCTCTCAACATCTGACTAATGATGAAATAACGCACATTCACATAGACATTACCAGTCAATATATCATGCATAAGTTTAAGATCACTAAATCCAAACCATTTATCACTTAATCCAAGAGAAACTTTAGGCATAATATTTGATCTAAAAATCAAAGCAAGAAACTGTGCCTCGGGACAAAAATAATCAGAACTTACTCCAACTTCAGAATCAAACAAAGATGCAGGCAAAGTTTTACAACCACACAACACTTTAAGATAAGCATGGAAATCCTTTTTGTTAAAGATAATTTTATCAAACTTAACAACTTCATTTTTCTTAGGGTTAGGAGCACCTATGATTTCTCTAATCAGCACATCATCAATAAGCAAGGGCCTCCCTCTAACAGATGTAATGAAGTATGCAAGTCCATAAAACTCTCCAACTAAAGTATTGTACACAGGTTGATTAACATAAGCAAGAGCATCAAACTTACAAGATTTGAGACATGAAAGCACTTTAGGTTGTCCCTTAAAATCAACAACATAACCAGTTAGAAGGTTTTTCTGCATGATTTTAAACCTAGTAGCCCCATCATGTTTCTTTAGCTTTAGGTTTGGGGAAGGAACTGAATTTTTGGTAGGAGTGGTTCTTTTTCCCTTTTTATTTGGTGAATAGGGATACATGATTTGTATTGGTTCATTCTCAGCAGTGGTGTTATACTCACTAAGGATCTCATGCTTTGAATACAAATGATATGAGATAAATGCAAGTTTGAGAAGTAAATGCACAAGTGAATATGTAGCAAGTAAGGTAGCACATAAATATATATGTCATATTCAAATATGAGAGTGTCAAGCTCAGTTAAGTATCCCAGATAGGAGACAAACAAAGGATAGTCAAGTTTGCATAGAAAATAGCCAAGATATTAAGCAAATAAAACCAAACAGTTTCCAAAAATGGCTAAATATGTTTCCTATATAACCATAAGTTAAAAGAAATTTTAACATAAATCAGGTAAGGCATTTAATATCCTAGATAGTTGAGACAACTTAGCACAAAACAAGTAAGTTTTGAAAAGTTGAATCATAAAGCAAAAGAATTGTAGTTTCCTTTTTGAAGGAACGGATAATACATATATATGTATAGTGCAGTCAACATCACTTTGAACAAATAACTCAGCCAATCATATCCAAGAAAAGCAAGTGAGTTATAGTGAGATAAAATATCATTTTTAAATTTTGAGAACAATCACAAACTCAGATTGTCCCAATTTAGAAAGAGAATAAGACAACTTGACCTTTTAGAAAGGTATGGTTTCTTTTAGAAAAAGAAAGTTTGTCAAAATTTTTGGACACAGATTTCTAAAAGCAAGTTCAAATGAATACAAGTGTTTGCTACAGTAGCCATATATTATTCACATAGGTAACACAGAGATTCATGAAGGTCATTTAACTAAACCAATTAGAATGCACACAAGGATCTCAGTTGCATTGTCTCAACATAATCAGTAAACTATCAGGACAAACAATTTATGAATCGACAAGTAGCATCATTTAATACCAAGTAACATTAAGAAATCAACCAAGTACATGTTGTAACTTATAGTCAAGAATCAACTAATCAATAGCAGAGAATCATATGAGCAAAGAAAATCTCATAAGAGAGCAGAAAGCATGATTTTACTCAGCAAATAAGATAAGGTTTAATAGCTTTCTAACACATAAGAGTTTAACAACAAATCAAATATTTCAGAATTCATAGTGAACAACCACTAGTACCAATTAGCTTCAAATATCAACTAGGCATGCAACAATAATTTTAGCAATTGTTTATAGAGCTAAACAAAGTAGTGGTCTAAAACAAACATGAGAGCAACTAGTTTGAGCAAGCTAAATATCATACATTGGTCAATCACAAAATGTCCTGAGATTAGATATCAAACAAGTACAGTTCTTCACATGATTTAATCAGATTATAAATGTCATAAACAAGTAAACAAAAATCTCAGGTTGATAAATATGTTTTGAACTTTCACAAGTATCAGGAAACATCAAACACTTAAGATTAAGCATTTTTTGTCAATCAAATTCAAACCATTTCTGAATCAGTAAACATAACTCATGAACAATAAACATATACTAGTGATCATTTTCCAAGTATAATCAATTAATCATGCTCACAGGGGTGTAAACAATACATAACAAAGCAGATTAACAAGTATGGAAAAACTTGTACTAATTTATGCACGAAATTAAATTGAACATAAGGATCAACCACATAATGTTAAATTCAGTAGAACACGTGTATAAAAGCCTGGATTATCAAATTTTGAAAGTGTTTTCAAGAACAAAGTTAGGGTTTTAAAATTAACACAGTAACCTTTTATAAAAACCTTGATTTAGTCCCTTAGGTTTTTAAAGACAAAGAAGCAAGGGCTTAAATCACACAAACAAGTTCACAGAGAATAAGTAAGGTAAGAAAATAGGAGGTTTTAAGAATTACCGTAAACAATTCTAGCCTTTTGGGCTTAGAATCAAGGAAAAATTTGAGAAAATTTCTTCAAAAACTCGCAAGCGTCGATTCTCTAGAAAATCGCAACCACAACAGTAGAGATTGTGACCAAATTATAAATGTGAGCTACCGAGTTTAGCGCTTGGTAGAGATTTGGGGTTTAGTTTGGTTTTGATTAGATAAAATCTGAAGAATAGAGATGTAAACCCTAAGTCGGTATGTGTGTGTGTGTGTTGAGAGAGAAAGAAAGAGAAAAACATATCTGTTTTCGGCAACAAAAACGAGGAGACAAATGAAGCTTCTTGAGGAATCCAAAGGTTGGGGTAAACCATGTCCCACTAATCAGGTGGCTGGGATTAATTCCTCTTAATTCGTATTTTCTTCTCTTAAAGACATACCTGAAAATACTTATTAGATAATTAATTTTTCAAAGAAAAATTAATTTTCTAATTTTCTCAAATAAAGGTTAGCATAAATAAATAAATACGAAATAATCTCATAAATCAAGAAATAAAAATGCTTTCACTAGAGTCTTCACGGCCGACCCGGTAACATACGAAAATTAATGCCCTTTTAAACGAAGTAGAAAGATCTGAGAATTAAATATTCTCTAAGACGTAAAAATTCCTATGGGGCATAAAACAATAATTCACGTGTGAATTGAATCATGCAAAACTCTACATATCGTTTAAGATGCAACTGTCTTGTTACATATCAAAATAACTATGCAAAATTAATGGATACCTGATACTCCAGAAGCTTTAGTATCCTCTCCTTGTTCCTCTAACGTTCACCGAAAAACCTGCAAAAACCGGTGGGGGGTTGTCCCACCGGGGACTCTCGGGTGCAAGAATAAGTGATCTGAATCGATGAATAATGCTCTATTAGTTGAGTAAAAATAGCGTACCAGATTATGAAAAATATTCCTATATTTATACATGCAGGTTAGGGTTTTAGATGTATATTAGGAATTATATTCCTACTCGATTTGGTATTATTTCCTACCTTATCGCTTAATTGCTTCCTCCTTAAGTCAAGGAATCAGTATATGATTTACCTTCTAGATTCACTTTCCTCCCTTAATTAGGGTTTCAGCGCCTCCTTAGAATTAATTAGCCGTATCGGGCTTCCTGATGTATTGGGCATAGTGGGAACGGATTCCTCCTATGAATTAGGCCACCGGGCCCTAAATTAAATCT
This sequence comes from Eryngium alpinum, assembly GCA_032274865.1. Classification (NCBI taxonomy): domain Eukaryota; kingdom Viridiplantae; phylum Streptophyta; class Magnoliopsida; order Apiales; family Apiaceae; genus Eryngium; species Eryngium alpinum. The sequence goes on along the minus strand of JAUEJK010053039.1, from coordinate 6,141 downwards.
GATTCGACCCGAATTTTATTAAATAATATCCGCCTATAATTATATAAATTAATATCTATTTTTGGGACCCCTACATTTGCCCCCTATTTTCGGTGTAATTTATTTTCCGGAAATATGAGTCATTTCGAACCAAAAATAGACCGAACCGCCAAAATTTTCCACCCACTGATTTTTCCTCCTAGGCATTGGCGCCTAGGAGGTAGCTAGAAGCAAGCCTTGGCACGCATGGGACAAAAAATAAGTCATATTCTCCAATTTTGACAATTTTCTAGGGATTTCAAGGGAAGTTCATACATTTAGGAGACTTAATTTCTTAGGCCTTGGCATACATATAATTATTTTTTCATACTCCTAGGCACTAGGCGCCTAGGAAGAGGGATTTTAAAATCATGTGAAACTCCTTAGATGTAGGGTTTACTTAGGTGTGGTTCGTACCTTTGAAGGTCGCTTTGAGAATGAGAAAACACCTAATATTACGTAACCTTGGCACATATATGATTTATTTTCAATCCTCCTAGGCGCTAGGCACCTATGGGATTTCTACTTTCCTCACTTGGCACGCTAGAGCTCAAGATGAGAGACTCCTAGGCGCCAAGTTCCCCTGAAGAATATTTTAGGTATTTTGTGAGAATTTCAAGGGTTTCCTCCCACGCCTAGAAACTCATTACTTCCTATACTTGGCACACATATGGAATTAAAGTAATCCTCCTAGGCTGGTGCCCAAGGGACTCTTACGCTCCTCATTCTATGCTTTTCATAGGGTTTTAATGGTCTCCTGGACGAATTAATACCTAAGAGGTTCCCTGGAAGTACCTTTGAACTAAGGTTTAATTCTCAAATCTCTCCTTACAAATTTATCGTCTAGGAGGATATATTTTCACTCTAATGTATCCCAAGTGGGATTTCTAACCATCTCCTAGGCGCCAGGGGCACCTAGGGAATTTCCGATTTCTTTACCTTAACGTATTGTCAAGGGTTTGAGGTAGTATTCGAACTTCACGAGTAAATCATCCTCCTAGATTTATGATTGTCGGGAGATCCTAACTCCTCTCTTCTTGGCATATAATACTCAAGAGATGAGGGTTTTCCAATGTTCACAGAGCTTCCTTGGCCAGAGGAGCTATTATCCATTTTTTATGGTTCACCAAAACCTTACAATGCTTCATGACTTGCTTGTCTTAAAATTATATTCTTCCCTTACAGTAGGGTTTAAGGCTATTGTAGAGATTTATCCCAGCCATTTTATGCTCAAGAAACCCTTTTTTATTCGTATACAAACCTACCTAGGGTTATCTATTGTACGAACAAATTGCCATTTTAAGTAGTCTCGGGGGCACGTCTTCCCATGTCTCCTGGACTTCTAAATCTATATAAACACCATTGGGGTGAGGGGATCCTCACTCTCTACATCTTACCATCTTTCCCCTACATCTCTCTAGAAGTAAGTCTTAGGGTTCTAACAAGTATGGCAGATCGAAGTCCCCCAAAGAAGAAGCTCAAGAAGCATGCTCTTTCTCAGGTAAGCTCTATATTCTATTTCAACAACTATGAGATTCATACAATTATCATATATGATTTACCTCTTATTCATGTAGTTCGTGGAGAACTGGCTTGTCTAGAAAATGAGGCTCGGATAGCCTCAGCTCCAAAGTCTACAAAGAAGAGGCAAAAATGGTCCCCTCTTATGATGCTACCTCCTCCTCCTGCTCCTTCATTTGGTGACACTTCTTCTTCTAGCAGTGCTCCTTTTCAAGGGAGCTAGTCTTTCGGTCCGGATGACTCTGTGATCCACAACAACAAGTAAGCTCAAGAGTGGTCATGGGGCTACATCAGTCCTCGCGACAAAGCGGACTTTGTCGTTCATTCTCAGACCGACAGCATTAGGGCTCAGGGAGCTTAGGCTGTGGCATCGGTATGATCTTCCTTCAACTTTCAGAAAGTATATCACCTTCTTTGCTCCATACTGATTCTACTTCTTCCAGGTTAACTACTATTTCCAGGCAGCTATGTACCGAGTCCGTGCTTTAGAGTCGACCCTTGAGGGGAAAGATAGGGATATCCAGCACATCCAGGATGAGATGTCTCATACTCACAAGAGCGTTCAGGAGCTACTGGCTAACAACTCTCGGCTCCTTTCTGAAAAAGACAATCTTTTAGAGCAGCTCCATCAGGCCAGAACCGCAGTCATCCGTGACTTCCTAAGGTCCCCTCACTATGACTATAAGAAGGTGAAGACGACAAGGCGGAGGTTTCCTTCCATCTACCATAGTGCTTGGGAGAAATTTGTTGAGTGTGTTAAGAAGATCTATCCTGGCATTGACCTCTCCCAATGCAACCCGAATCCTAAGGTCCCGAAGACTCCTTTCGTCGAGGACATTGATGAGGAGTTTAATTGGCAAACCTTGGATGATTCGTCTGAGGAAGATGACTCCTCGATGGAAGAGAAGGATAACGATGATGATGATGGAGGAGGAGACGGTTCTAGGGCTCTGGTAGCAGTGCCGGATTCGGTGAGCAGTCCAATGACCTCTCTGGTGGATCAGCTCAACTTGGATTTAGATGTGCAGTAGTGAAGGGAACGTATTTGTTCATCTAACACCATAGAGATGATGTTAATTCCAGTATTATCAGCTGGATGAAGGCCGAAAGGATGATTCACATCAACTGCAGTAGAAGAAGAGCTTGAAGCTCCATTAGGGCTTGTAACATTGGCATATGAAGCCATAACTAATCAAATTAGTAGATTCAACATAGATATAGTTAGGGAAACTCTGGATCTAATGCTCTGATACCATGATACAATCAACAAAACAGTGTGTGTGTGTTGATCAAAGAAGAAGATGAAGTTGAAGAGAGAGATAGAAGAGAGAAGAAGAACTTTCTCATTAATGTAAAAATGAAATGTACAAATCTGATTGTATTGATCCTACAGCTGAGATTATATCTACAAAGATTGATAACTAACTTCCTAACAAACTTCTATACATACAATCCTATATCTATACATTTTCGTGTTCACTAAGCTAACCACTAGCCAACTTGCATTAAGAAGAATCCAATGTATTTGTGTTAGTTATCCAGTGCTGCACTTTCACTGCATTCCAGTGCTCCTCTTTCATCATTTATCTTTGTATGTTGATCACCTGTATGTGCATGGTTTTGATCACCTGCATGTGCATGGTCACATGCACCATTTCCACCACCTTTATCATTAACAGAGGTGCATAGTGTCTACTATTCAGCGAGACTTGTCAGGTGATAGTTGCTTTGTAGCGTCTAACTATTCTATTATACCCATATACAGGGGCGGACCCACAGTAGGACCAGGGGGTGCCCTGCCCCCCCACCCCCACTATTTTCAGCACTTAACTAATAATCCTATGTATCTCAAGTTGTTCATAGTTGCTTTTGTAGGTAAATTGGTTCACAATGCTCTTATTTAATTTGGGGATTCAGGTTCAAACCCTAACCATAGACTTTTTGTTTTGATTTCTTTACAATTATTTTTCCATCCACTGTATTTGCCCCCCCCCCCCCTCCGTTAACCGGCCCCCCAGACATTTGGTTCTACGTCCGCTCCTGCCCATATATATTAACGTTAAAAATTATATCTATTTGAACCCTCTCCATGTCATTAACTCCGCTAAAAAGATTATCGCATATAACCAGTTAACTGAACAAAGTGTAACTTATATCCACCAATTTTAATCAGTGCTGCTATCGATAAGAGTATAAACAACATATAAACATTTGATGCCTAAAGCCTTGAGATGACTTGGCTTGCTATTTTACTTGGGGAAAAAGAAAAGAAGGAGAAGGAGGTGCTTAATGAAATCATTGAGGAAGCCATAGACTTCAAGAATGCTTTTAACGAGAAAAGAAATATTCATTTTGAAAACTGTTAGTAACCAATTCTCCCAAAACCTTAAGGTGTTAAGAGGATGCACTTCCAGGATCTTATACTCTTGTATGTTAACATTCCCCCTCACTCGAAAGTTCATTTATGGGTTGAAGGGTGGATCACTAGGTATGGTGGGGTTCGAACCCCGACCAAAGCTGAGCTCTAATACTATGTCAGAAACCATTTCACCCAAAACCTTAAGGTGGTAGGAGGAGGCACTTTCAGGATCTTATACTCTTGTATATGTTAACATTCCCCCTTACTCGAAAGCCCATTTATGAGTTGAAGAGTGGATCACTAGGTGACCCATCTTTGGGGCGGCTCAACGTCTTTGCGTTTTTGGGGCAACAACAACCAATAGTGTCTGAATAAATCGTGAGAATTTTAGAGGTGGTGAGGTTCGAACCCCAACCAAAGCTAAGCTCTGATACCATGTTAGTAACCAAATATAACCAAATAGGACCACCAATAGAGAGAGAAGCTAAAATGTAAAAGTCTTGTGATGCCTAATTACTGGTAGTTTTTACATTTTCTATCATAGCCTTCATAGTGTTTGACAAGTGTTGTTTAAACGACATCTTGCTTGATGTTTAAACTACATGAGAAATTCCATAAACAGGCAGACAGATTACTGGAAAATAATTAGTGAATTTTTTTCTAGAATCGAGAAGAGAGGCAAGAAAGATCAAGAAAAGAAGCTATCTGTTATGGTTATCCAAGGTCCGAAGTCCGCAAAACCTACTGATATTTTAAGAATGTGACATTTATTGCTAAAGCTGAAGCATATACCTCGTCAGCTTACTGTTATGGTTCATTTGTTTAGTTTTATTATACACAAATTGTATTATAATAAAATTTATATAGATAATATCTAATTTACTGACATTTTGTAACAATACTGAACATTAACTACAAATAACTATTAGATAAAAATGGAATTCTTACAGAAGTATAAGGTACTACAATAAAAGCTTTTGGCAGTAATACTTGTCACTATCTGACTAATTGCAGGGATAAGTGATAACATTACATCCTTGAAATATTTCAAAATAAGAACACTTTCCCTCCTACAGTAGAAAGATGCCATACCCTTTTGGCAAGCTAACAATCAACTGCAAATCTGTTTTACTAGTGACTTTCTGAATATGAAAGCTAATCAGCTTGGCAACTTTAGTTCCTTTTCATTGAGCAAGGTGTTTGTTGATAGCATTTGGAGAACTTGGCTCATCACAGGCCTTCTGCTTGCTGTTGCCTGTGTACAGAAAAGGGCGACTTTTATATACCTAATAACTTCATCTTCAGGAAATCCTTCCAGTTCAGGATCCACCATCTCCAAAAGTTGCCTTCTTCATACAGCTGCCTCGCCTATGTAAGTACACTATGTTCACTATATTTAGGAAGAACAATCTATGCTAAATATAGGTAAGGAAGATATATTTCAATTATTTGGATACCTGATATCTGTTTGGGATAATCATTGCTTAAGATACGTTTGCAGATTGATTGGTGTTAACGGACATACATGATGTTGGTTGTGTGTGTGTGACGGAGAGATTACAATGACCAGGAAACATAAATAAACTCTTGTCCATTGTACTTACCCATTCCAACAGAAGCTTCTGTATCCGGCCCCAGCTTGCTTTTCCACTGCTTCGGCCACTTACTATTTCAAGTATGAGGACCCCAAAGCTGAACACATCTGCCTTCTTTGTTAACTTTCCACTCAACATATACTCAGGTGCCAAATACCCACTGGAACAAAACATAGGTTTTATCAAATGCTCTTCATCTACTTTATGAAAGACAAATAAGCCATGCACAATGAATGTCACACTAGAATATTATTAACTTAACATATCCAAAACAGTGTTGAGCTAATTGACAGCAGATTGTTTCTACAGACGCAAGTTCTGTTCGGAAAGTTTTCACAAATATGAAATATACATCTTATAATCTTAAGCATGTATCATAGATTCACAGCCCTGGCTCTGACAGATCATTTGTATTAATAATCGTTTAGACCGAGTGTTAGAAGTGTTTCTTGCAAATTGACCTTCAGCATCCATGGTTCTAAGACTTCCATAAAGAGTGTCAAGAATATAATTCTTCCATTCTGCAGAGTCCCTTAATGCATGAGACTTTGCATCATAATTAGAAGGCGAAGCTTGCAGAAACTTAATGTTCACTTCTTCATTATCATATTCTTTATTGTGAACTCTTAAGTTATTGACCAGCTGCTT
>JAUEJK010053038.1:469-18898 GCA_032274865.1 Eryngium alpinum | reverse complement strand
CACTTGAATTTGTGCAGTCCATACTATCTACTTCATTGCAGTGTATTAACATCATCATCATGGTTCATATTTCCAACGGAAAATGAGCCGGATGGTTAGCCCTATGAGCCATCTGAACCCGACACCCCTCCCCCAAAAAAGTGAAGGCTTGGGAATGCCCAAGTAATATTTGTACAAGTATTTTGATATGGCCAATGGCTCAAATAGTTTAATTCAGATGGTCTGTAAAGCTATTGATTATTTATGTTTAAATGTTATCTTTGTTCATTCAGATATTATGTGGTAGTGCAATCAGACAAGATAAATAACAAAATAAAGCCTGAATATTAATACTTTAAATAGTAACATGTTAATAACCAAGATGTTTAATTAGCTCAGTCAGTCATCCATTTACTAATTATTCAGTATAGGTTAAATAGTAAATTAACATGCCGTAAATAAACATTATTATTGAATAAAAGCTACTTGATGGGTCCAACTGACCGAGCTAATGTAAATAATGGTAGATATGTAATTTTCATAAATAATCCGAGCAACCTATTTTGTTTCTTAATAAAATATTCAGCCGACTGACTGAGAGAACGATAGCAGTATAAATTGACTTATCCATTATCCATAAAAGCTCAGCAAACTTGGTTTCATATACGAACCAACTAGTTCAGTCAGTTAGGTACACTTTAGACTACTTTAAATTTAAGTACAAGTCTATGTACTTGTCCTCTTTTTTTTTTAAAAAAATTACTATAATTCCCTTTTATTAACGTATGGATGGGCTAATTTAATAACTTATCCATGGTTCATGTCAATGCAATGTTGTTACGCATCCATGAGCTTCGGAAAGGACATGCATCACCGTCGCGAATGTCCTTAACCGGTCGTTACTCTGAGTAAATTGCCCGGGCGCATGGGGTCCGACTAGATGAGGGAATTCATGTCCATCATAGATGCTCCCCTCAATCTCCATCATATCAGACTCATTCTGTAACAATTGTAGTAATGTAAAAAGTATCTTGTAAAAAAGAAACTTGTATTTCCAAACTCCCAATGAATCTCAATGCATTGAAATTGAGCTTCAATATATTGAAATTAATATGTAAATATGGTAACATTCAAGCCCCTAGATGTCCGACCAGCCAAGTATGTCTAGATGATCGGGTAGCTTGAGGTTCCAAAAAAAATAAAAATAATCGCTATAGTTGCAATCTTCATTAAAAACTAGAAAGAAAAACATAGCTTGTGAACTACTGGTAATATTTCCTGAGGTGGGCGACGTGGCAAGTATTCTTGACTGGCTGACCGTCTAGAGTCTCCAGCTTGCATGTCCCAGCATAGGGCATCGAGACAATATTGTACGGACCTTCCAAATTTGGCATCAACTTACCCTTCTTGTCTTGAGCTAGGACTTCCCTCAAAACCAAATCTCAAACTCTGAATGCTCTTTTTCTAACCGTAGAGTCATAATACTAGGAAACCCTCTGCTGGTAGGCTGTCATCCAAGCTACCGTCTCGTCCCTCAACTCTTCTGCCACGTCATTGTCCAAACGTAATCCTTCCTCGTTAGCTTCCAGGTTGAAGCAAGTATTCCTGTATGAAGGAATGCCTACTTCAATGGGTACCAAAGCTTCCGTTCCATAAGACAAACAGAATGGTGTTTCACCTTTAGCCATTCGAGGAGTCGTCCGATATGCCCATAGAACCGTGTACAACTTATCTGCCCATACACCCTTGGCATTAGAAAGTCTTTACTCAATCCCCTTGAATAGAGCTTTGTTGGTTTTTTCTACTTGCCTGTTTTCCAGATGATATCCAACTGAAGCAGTTTAATATTCAATTCCCTTGTGATTCAGCAGTGAATTTTCGATTAGCAAATTGAGTGCCATTATCCGAGACAATAACCTTTGGAACCCCAAATCTGAAAATAACACATTCCAATATAAACTTTTCACATTGGGCTTCTGTGATGCTAGAGAGAGGATTAGCTTCAGCCCACTTGGTCATATAGTCGACTGTCACATTATAGTACATGGAATTTCGCTTAGAGCGGGGAAGTTTTCCTACACTATCAACTCCCCACATAGCAAATGGAACATGGCTTAGAATGGGCATCAGCTCAGTAGAAGGCTTCGTATGAATGTTAGAATATATCTGGCACTGATGGTAGCGTTTAGTATATGCAAGACGATCTGCCCGGATGGTCGTCCAATAGTATACCTGGCGAATAATATTCAAGGCTAGAGCCTTCCTGGCTAGATGATCAGCACACAAACCCTCATGTATCTCTTCCATTGCTTTCTGAGCTTCCTCTGGAGCTAAGCAGCAAAGTAGAGGCTGACTGACTGACTTCCTGTACAGAGCTCATTAACGTTTATATAGCTCACTGCCTTGTATTTTATCCTTCTGGCTTCTATATCATTCACAGGGAGAATTCCATTCTCAATATAGGCCTTGATTGGGGTCCTCCAATTTGCATTTTGGGAGATTAGCGAGATAGTCTTTCCACCAATTGCATGCGAAGTTGCTTGGGTTACATAGACAGAACCTTCCAAGCTACCAATCTCTTCATCCGACAAACGAGAAAGGGCGTCGGCTTTCTGGTTTTCTTCTCTATCTATCCCTTCCAGCTTGAAAAATTGGAAATGGTTGTCCAAGCGCTTAACCTTAGCTGCATAGGCCTTTAATCTTTCTTACTTTTGTTCATATTCACCTGAGTAATGTTTAACAACAAGTTGAGAATCTGAATAAACCTGAAGCATATTTACCTGAACAGCAGCGGCCAACTTCATCCCTGAATTAGTGCTTCGTATTCCGCTTCGTTGTTTGTTAGTCTGAATGAAAATCTGATTGCCTGGCTGATTTCAAATCCTTAAGGGCTAATAATCCTGCACCATAATTTTATCTTCCAACAGAACCGTCTACATACATAGTCCAACCTTTCTTGGCTATCTGGTCAGCTTCTCTGTCACCAGTTGTTCAGGAGCTCTGACTTCTGTTTGTGTGGAGAACTAACATTCCACCATAAAATCTGCGAGAGCCTGAGATTTAATAGCCGTTCTAAGTATTTACACCAAGTCATATTCCCCTAATTCAATAGCCAAGGCAATGATCATTCCAGATGTCTTAACCTTTTGAAGTATCCTCTTTAATGGCTGGTCTGTAATTACTTCAATTGTTCTTCCTCGGAAGTAATGTCTCAGTTTCCTTGCTGTTATAACCAAACCTAAAGCTACTTTCTCGATGTTTGGATACCTCAATTCTGCATCCCTCAGAGTATGAGTGATATAAAAATACAGGCTTTTGGACATGCCCCTCCTCTTTAATAAGTATTGCTGCTACTGACCTGTCTGATGCTGCCAGGTAGAGCTGCAAAGTGTATGTTGGCCCAGGTTTGGTAAACAAGTGGGGAGTAGATGTGTACTCCTTAATCTGTTCAAAAGCTGCTGATCATTCATCTTACCAGGTAAAGTTTTTGTTTCCCCATAAAGTATCAAAGAACGGGAGCGACCGCTCAGCTGACCTGGATATGAACCTCCTGAGAGCAGCTAACCGTCCAGTTAGAATTTGAACCTCTTTTTTAGTGGATGGTGCTTCCATATCTAGGATGGCCTTAATTTTCTTCGGATTAGCCTCAATACCTCTCTGACTAACTATATATCCAAGAAACTTACCCGATGAGACTCCGAACGTACACTTGGTTGGATTGATTCTCATCTCATTATCCATGAGGGTTTGAAAACATTCCACGAGATCCTTAATATGGTCATTGTCTTGACTTTTAATGATCATATCATCCACATAGCATTCCATATTCCATCCCATTTTCCTGAACACCTTGGTGATCATTCTCTGGTTTGTAGCCCCCGTGTTGATCATTCTAAAGGGAATTTTGATGTACGCATAGGTGCCATTAGGAGTGATAAATGCAGTTTTGGGGATATCCTCCTTCCTTATGACAATCTGATGGTACCCAGAGAAAGCGTCCAGAAAGCTGAGTAAAGAGAAGCCGGCTGTAGCATCAATAAGCTGGTCAATGCTTGAGAGGGGGTAGTGGTCTTTCGGGTAGACTTTGTTTAAGTTGGTGTAATCGACGCACATCCTCCACTTATCATTTTTCTTTTTTACCACCATAATATTAGCTAGCCATTTTGGGTAGCTGATCTCTTTAATAAAATTTGCTTTAAGTAGCTTCGACACTTCTTCTTCTATCACTTTTTGTCTTTCAGGAGCGAAATTCCTCTTTTTTTGCTTGATTGGTCGGCTCCCTGGGAGGATGTTCAGTGTGTGCTCTGCAATATCTCTACTTATCCCAGGCATATCCTCATCCTCAGGTCCCCAAGCAAAGATGTTTGAGTACTCTCTAAGGAGGCTGGTCAGCTGCTCTTTCACTTCTACCGGCAATCCTGCTCCAATACTAACCAATTTTTCTCTGTCCCCAGGGATCAGTTCAACCAACTCTGTCATAGTAGCAGGTTTAACAATTGATTTGGTCAGGCAATCATCAAAGTATCCCTTCCCAATAGCTAAGGTTCTCTTTCCACTGACGTCTCGTTCATCCATGCTTTTATCTTTGCTTCTCCTATGCTTCTTTCCATACGGATCTTCATCATCCTTGTTCTGTTTACTGGACATTGAGGTTTCTCCCAGCATAATTTTTTGAGCAGATACCTGGTCTCACCGTACCACTCTAACTCTTTGGTCAGTCGGGAACTTGAGCTTCAGGTGAGGTATGGATTAGATATCCTGAAAAGAAATAACCAAAGGTCTACCGATAATCATATTATAAGGAGAAAAGATATCTACCACATAATAAAGGATCTCCTGAATAGCGGTGTAGGGTGCACTTCCCATGGTTGTCTGTAATGAAATATGGCCAAGTATCTGGACAGAATAACCATCAGATGATCGGAGTAGAGGATCTGGGCACGGTTCTATCTTCTGGCCAGATAAATTCATGCGATCATTGGTTCTTTTAAAGATCAAATTTACTGAAGCTCCGCTATCCATCATCACTTTATGGATCCTATTTCTAGCCACTACCATGCTGAAGACCAATGAATCGACGTGTGGACGGGCGACTCCTTCAAAGTCATCTTGAGTAAAAGTGATTGCATACTTCTGTATAGGAAGGTCTACACCCTTGCTGATATTATTGACCTCCCTGGCATACTTTCGCTTCGTGGAACGTGTATTCTTTCCTAATATAGAGAACCCATATATATTGTTTTGGTATCCGTCAATATTCCATCCAAAAAACTGTCTGGAGATCTGTTTCCTTTTTTCTTGTCTCGATCCTGATTGCTTTTACCCTTCTGATTAGACCTCATTTCACTCTTATCCTCATCAATAATTTTTTTTCAACTCCCCTTTCTAGGTCAGCTTCTCAATCAACCTCTTCAGACTATAACATTCTTCATTCACATGGCCACGATCTTCACGATAATCACACCACTTATCCGACTTCTGGTTAAATCTGGAATTCTTTACCTTACGCTTTTTATACTTTTCACCTTTCTTGAGGACTGCAAGTACTTGAGTCCGGGAAGCGCTCAGAGGTGTATACCTCCTTTCTTGCTGATAATCCAACCTTCGCTTTTTATAATCAGAACCCCGTCTAGGTGAACTATGTCTTTGGTCGGACTGATGTTTAGACGAGAATCTGCCTGGGCTGATAATCCTCTTCCAGCTTCCTGAATGCATGGACTTTCTTTCCTCATGTTCGCCCAAGGCCTCCTATTTGATCTCAATATTTCGGGCTCTTGAATAAATTTCCTACAAATTTTATGGTGGAAAATCGTATAGGGAGCTCCTCAGCTTTTTACTTTTTTCTGGGTCCATGTTCCTAGTCAAGTAAACCATGGCCGTTCTTCCTTCAGTCGGTTGACAAGCATACACGAGCTCTTGAACCTTTTGAGGTAGTCAATCATATCTTCATCCTTTTTCTGCTACACATTTGTCAACCAACTTGTATCTTTGCCCTTCATTCGATAAAAGTCGAAGTGTTTAAGGAAGGCTCTCTTCAACTGTCGGTACGAGGTTATGCTCCCAGGAGGGAGCGCATAATACCAAGCTTTGGCACTTTTATCCAAATATGATTAAAACATTTGGCACATGGTTTTACTGGAATGGCCTGTGTCGTCCATAACGTTCTCGTAATTAGTTACCCAGTCATTCAGATCCGTTTGCCCAATATATCTCTTCAACTTGGGGAGAGGCTTGCTTTCCCTTAACTTGTGCTTCTGAATGGATTTGTCTATGGGAGATTCTGAATGAATCTTTCTCCCATTTTCCTGCATGAAACTTTCCATTACCGTCATTCTGGTCTCCAAGCCCTCCTCGTGTTCCGACTCCCCGGATGACTGGTCAGACGAGCTGTCTGAGCTACTGTTGCTTGAGCTGTCAGATCCATCAGAGGGTGGATCCCTGCCACCTTTAGACTTATGTTTCGTGGACCTACTCCGATATTTACTCCCTTTCTTCTTTGGCTGGTCAGGAGATCGGTTTTCCTTATGAGTTTCAGTTTCGTCCCCAATATGTTCATCAAATTGTTCTCCATCCAATACCGAGCTTTAATGCGCCGGGCTTCCTTCGTTAGCTCAGCGGCCTAACTCATCAGATGGCTTAAGGTGTCCCTGTCTCGCTGTCGAGATTGCTCATTAGCCCATTCAATTTTCGCATGTGTTTCCATTCGTTCCTTTTGCTCCCTCCTTGTAATTTCTTCGAGAGATCGTTCGTTGGAGGTGTCTCTCTCTTTTCTAGGGGAAGAACCCTTTTTCTTGCCATGTTTACCTCCAAATTCGCCAGCTCCCCGAGGGGCGCGTTTTCAAATCTCGGTGGAGGTTTGTTCCCGTTGGATCTTTGAGAGTAGGATCTGGAGTTACAAAAGGATTGTCATCCTCACGCCCACCTGCCATCTTAACTAAGATTTTTTTTGAAATTTGAATTCTATACAGTTCCCACAGACGGCGCCACTTGTTAATGCCAGAGCTGGTGAACACTATTCCTCAAACCTGTTAACCTGCAAAACAGACGAAGGAGGGACTTCATCTTTTATTTTACCTCCGGCGTGATAATCATATAGGGTTTCTGTATAGAATAATATTGTGTATATGAAATTATATAAAGATATTACCTTATATATGCATTCATAGTCCTCACAACAGTAGGAAAATAACCTGGGAGTTGTCTCATCAGTACTCTTGATTGAGTTGCCGTCATGTCTGGGCTCTCAGTCTAATAATGTCTGGGCTCTCAGTCTAATAAAACCCAAGTGGTCAAACAATTATTGAACCATAAGTCGGACATCCAATGGACTGACCGCCTGAATGGACTAAAGTCCAATGGATCGATCAACCGACTGGTTCTATGAGTCACCTAATCCTAAAAGTAACTAAAATTTAAATGATTGTGCCAAATGCCAATCGGACTGTTTGACTAAGCTCCTTGGGACGGTAGGCTAGGCTACGAAAGAGAAAAGAAGTATCTAGGTTTTTTTTTTTTTTTCCCTGATAACATATCTAGGTCCTATTTAATAAGTGTAATACATATTTATAAGAAAGTTTTAGGCTACGAAAGAGAAAAGAAGTAATCTAGGTTTTTTTTCCCCTCCTGATAACATATCTAATACATATTTATAAGAAAGTTTAATGGGATGAAAATTAGAATGTTCTTATATTACTTTTTATATAGATTATTTATAATTTAATTTAAATATTTTGTTATTTCTTCAATTCCTGTAAATTTAAATAGATATTTTAAATTACTAAAACATATTTTTAAAATACTTATTTTAGTATATATATATTAAAAATAAATAAATCTAAATAAAAATTTATACAATAGATATTTAGTATCGATATAATTTATTTATAAATTAAAATAAAAATACATAAATAAAAAAATAAAAAATATAAATTAACTTATAAATTACTTATAAAATATATCAAACACATTTACTTAAGAAAAATAAATATAATTAGATTTGATTTTTCAAAACTTGTTTAAAAAATTATGAAAATTTATAATTTTATTCCTAAATTATTTTTTCTTAAACATTTTATAACAGTTATTATATACTGATATGATAATAATAATAATAATAATATAATTAAATATTTTAAATTATTACTTATATTTTTAATCTAGTAATTAAATTATAAAATTTATAATTTTATTGTTAATAAATATATGTCCATAGTATTTAATAAATTTTATATTAAATAAGATATATCATTATAATTTTTACTATTATTTGAATTTTAATAATATGAGATAGTATAATTTTTTTAATTACAATTAACAATCTTCCAAAAGTAACGTAACAGTTCTCAACCATTTATATTTATAAAAGTTTATAGATAAAAATAGAAATTATTACAATTTTAATAATGTTAGATAGTATTGTGATGAAATTTCAAAATTTAATCATTTAATTATTAAATTTGAAAATATATATAATAAATTATATAAGAATTTAATTTTATTAAAACTAATTTATATAATTATTCCTTTAACCTTAATTTCATATAGTTATATCAAATATCATATCATATCTTAGGATTATCAATTTTCTCCTTAAAGAGTATCAAAAATAAAAATAACAATTAATAAAATAATTATCCTTTATTTTAATAACAAAATTAGAAACAAACAATGTTACAATTTATTTTGTCATACCTACTAAGAACCTTGCTGAAAAAGCTCATTCAAACACCCAGACCCACAATGTTTTCATCGGGAAAACTGTTAAAGAGAACAGAAAGGTAAATGACTCGAATGGGTGAGTTGAAAATATATAAAATATATACAATCCCATGTGGCAAAAACACGCATCGATGATTACAGGCAACAAAGCTTAAAGCTAGTGACTCCATACTGAAATTTTAGGTTACCAAAATATAAAAGTAAATTTTGTATTAAAGGAGATTGATTAATAGCCGTTGGTGATTGAATATAAATTATTATAATAAAAAATAATAAATTTGAATACGACAAGATGGAAGCAGTGAGTTGGACAAAATAACAATTATGTTAATTATTGTAATAGTGCGGCTGTTTATATAAATATAAAGTATGTCAACTTGCCTAACCTTTTTCCATTTAAGAATTATTGAGATGAGACATGTAGGATGTAGCCTTTGCTTTTAAGACCTTTATCAAGTTCTTGTTATTTTCTAAGTGGTTTGCTTTTAGCATTTAATCTGTTTTATCTTAAATACAGTATACTGTACTATTTATCTAGTTTGAGCTCCTAACTTGCACCTTTCTGTTTTCTATAATTTTACTATTTATCATGTGACAAGTGGACATTTATTCTTAACATTTGTGAATATAATAATTCAGTTGACTTACAAATAGGATATTGATTTATATTTTTATAGTATTTTTAAATTAATGTCCAATATATATATTGTGGGTAAATATTATTCCGGTTTTAAATATATTAGTTAGAGTATGACAAAAACATATGATATATACGGCTAGACCAAGTAATTAGATTCTACATTCATGCAACCAATTCTTTGCATCAAGCAGATAATAACTAATTAATATAGAAAATGAGAGAATATGACAATGCGAGGATATTCGATTAGATTAATAAAGTTAAATTAAATTGTTGGAAGGGAACGTAATTGCGCCAACAAATTTATCATACGTACGCGCTATGTATATGTCATGGTCTACGTTCCATTTAGAGTCATGATAATGAAGTTGCTAAACAAATTAAAAAATAGTATAAATTTTTATTATTAAATAATTTTAAAATTAATATAATTTTTAAAATTCTAAATCTGATCATCATTATAACTTTTTCAAAAGAAGAAAAACAAAAAAATAAATAAATAAAATTTAGTAAGGTAATTGAAAGGCTCAAACAAAATAAATTATAATAAATGATAAATACGAATAATAAATTATTAAGATAAATGATGATAAGTGAACGACGAATAAAAAAATAAATATAAATAATTATTCTAAATAATAACAAATGAATAAAAATGAATAGTCGATAACAAATGATAAATAAGGGCATATGGATAATATGAGTGTCGACTGATGAACAATACTGATAATTATTTTTAAATATAATAATAAATAATGAAATAATTAATAATTAATAATTAATAATTATAATCAATAATAATAAATAATGAATATGGACAACAAATGAAGAATAATGAATATAAATTATAAATGTGGATAACAAATGTGAATAACAAATACGGATAATGAATACTGATAATAAATAATAAACAATATGATTATATAGTGTGCGAAACTAATACGAATACTAATATAAACGCGATATTATAATCTAAACGACCTATCAAAATGGAGCAACTCGTAGGTAGCATGCAAACATGTCAAATAATATCTATAGACCTGTGAAATCTACGTATGCAATGATGATGAATACAGTATGAGATATATATGTACTTATTGCTCTGTATTACTTATGTATATTTTCATGCAGTACAAAGTTATTAAAGCTAAGAGACCAAAGATGTTGTCTGAAGAATGAAGTCTAGCTAGTTTGAAGATTATGGCTGAGACAATTATTCTAAATGTGCAGGGGAACTGTATCTAAAACAAGAGTTTCAACAAAGTTTGAAGACTAGATCAATAAGTACAAAACAATATGAGTGAAATTCAAGTAAAAGTTTGAAGAATCTTTTATTGCCTTTGAATCACCCGATCAAGGTTTTAGGAGTTTATTTTATAAGATATCTTTGTGATTATTTGTATGTGTGTGTATTTATTAAGAGGCTCTTACATCCTAAAAATTTAGAGCTTTTAAAATCAAAACTCTTTTAGTTTAACTTGATTTTTTCAAAGAGCTTAAACTGGATATTTCTGGAACGGGAGGAAGATTTCTTCTTCTTTAACGTTATATCTCATGTTCTTTCCTTTACTTCTCTTTGCTATAATCATTGTTAAGTAATAGTATGAGACTTGATTCATTCTAATTTTCTCTATTCATTTCTCAACAAGTGATTAATACCAATCATATCTAAGACTATAAAATGATAGAATTTTATTTGATTGAAACAAGCTTTTGTAACTCCAAACTCCATCTATTTGTTGAACTCTTGTTATCTATTGTATAAGAAAGAAAGAGGATGACTGTTGTTTTGCCTCGTTAGAGCAGGTGTGCTCGAAGTGTATTGGTGTAGCTACAAGGGAACCACCAGAATTCTTGTAACAGGGAAGTGAGAGAATTAGAATTTAGGGTTGCGCTTATTTAAGATGCTGCATTGAGTAAAAAAATTATTATTAATTGTATCTTGGTGATATTACTAAGTTAATAATACAATCTCTTACCACTCTGGTAAGGAACTAGTATGTAGACCATTATAAGTGAAATATGGGCCGAACTTGGCTAAGATTGCTTAGTGTTCTTTACTTACAGTTATCATATTTAACTTACTACATTACTCTATTATCACTGTTAAAGTAGTTCAGAACACTACACACACTATACTACATAATTAAGGATTGTTCTTGGAGGTATCCTGTTGCTTATTAGGTAAATATAAAAACTGCGCATCATTTGTTGTAACACATATTCACCCCCTAGGTGTACACTTTCAGTTGGTATAAGAGCATTTGGTCTACTGATTGACTCTGTAATATAAAAGTAGATATCTAATGGCACACCAGAATCTCAATATTGAAGGGACTTCATCTAACAGGCCATTATTGTTGTTGGACACTAAGAATTATAATTTTTAGAAGCATCAGGTGAAGGTGTCCATATAGTAGGTGAAGGTGTCCATATAGTGTGATCCTATGAAATAAAGAGTGGTGGTAAAGCAAGGTCCATTTGAATTTAAAAATGAAAATCGTGATCCAAAGAAAGTTGATGATCTTACTGATACAGAGCTCACCAAGATGGCATATGATGGAAGAGCACAAGATACTCTTCTAAGTTTTCTTTCACCCATGGAGATTGACAAAGTTTTTGCATGCACCTTGGTGATGGAGATCTGGACACTCTCATGATGTGTCACGAAGGTTCCAAGAAGGTCAAACAGTTTAAGCTTAGTAAATTGATGCATGAGTATGAATTGTTCAAAGTCCACAAATGTTAATCTATTCATGAAGCTCAAAGAAGATTTGTGACTTTCATAAAATTTCTTTAAATACTGGGAAAGAAAATCAAAATCAATCGCAAGATCTTAAGAAGTATACCTTAGTCTATTATTCCTAAAGTTACTACACTTACGGATTCATAGGCACCATGAGTACTCTCGATCTTTTTAAAGAATTAGTGGAAGTTGAAATGAATCTTAAACTTTATAATTTGGATGATGATGGCTTAGAATGAAATTTCTGGCTCTAAAATCTGTAGTTGATTAAACCAGGGGAAAAATGGCAAATTCATCACTAAACTAATAGCTAATATTCAGTTGCATCACTGAACTCAAAAAAATTTCACCCGACTAACTATACCTAATATAATTTTCAATTGCATTTCTGCCGTTAAATTTTTTGAAAAACAGACGGAAGTCTCAAGTGGCGTCTGAGTTGGCAAAAATAGGCTGAGTAAGCAAGACATTGGGTGGGTGGATTTTAATCCAACCCGAACCAACTTTAGTTTGACCCGATCCATCTCATTTGGGGCTTATTAGTTGCCCTAAATCCACCTACCCACTACTCCAAATTCCATTGCCTCTCTCTCATTCTTCTCCATTTTCTTTAATGATGTGTTGTTTTCATTTGATTCAGATAACGAGGACCTCCAATAAGCCATGGATGACTAAGACACGGCGCAGCTGTAGGCCTTTTCTTGGGAACAAATTAAAGTATATGTACAAGGAAATCGGCCAAGTCCTTCGCATCATGCTCGCTGAACTCCTATTTCTCCATTAGCACCTTATGAAGAGGCTAGAAACGCAAGCTTTCAGGACATACTACAAAGATTTGCTTTTGATAATATTTGTAGTATTGCTTTTGGATATGATCCTGAGTATTTATTACCCAATTTACCAGAAGCTAAATTTGCAGTGGCTTTTGAAAAAGCAGTGATGCTTACTAGTTTAAGATTCCGGCATATTATTCCGGCGGTTTGGAAAATTCAAAAGTTTTTCAATTTGGGTGATGAGAAAGAATTGAAGGAAGCTATTAAAGTAGTTCGAGAATTTGCCAGAAAAGTTATGAGGGAGAAGAAACAAGAATTGGAAGAGAAAACAGAGCTTCAATCTGTGGATCTTTTATCTAATTGCGAATCACCCAAATGTGGAGAAACAAATTAAAGTATACTTGGGTAATTTTATAGTTCGGTTCGGGTTACTAATATATTCGTATTTGAACCCGTATTCAGAAGTTTTTATTACTTGTTTGCCTAGTTGTCATATCTATGTGTAATTCCGTTACGGTTTCTGTCTAATTCTAACGGCAGTTAACTCAATTGAAAATCTTTTTAACTATACTAATTAGATTGGTAATTATATTAGGATTAGTTAGTCGGGTGAAAATTTTTTGAGTTCAGTGATGCAACTGAATATTAGCTATTAGTTTAGTGATGAATTTGCCATTTTTCCCATTAAACCAGTCAGCTGAATTCTGATGATGAATTAGATGAAGAATTGATTTCTAGTTCTCGTAAAATCAAAAATATTATGCAAAAGAAGAATAAGTTAAGCTAGAAAAGAAATTTTTTAAGTAAAAAAATATATCAAAGATGATGCTTATTTTAAGTGTGGGAAGCCACTACATGTAGGATTGCTATAAGCTAAAGTATAAAAAGTAGCCTACTAGTTCTAAAGGCAAGAAGAAAACAAAAGCCTTTCTCACCTGGAGTAAGGATGAATAGAAGCCAGTGATGATCAAAAGGATATAGCTCATGTGTGCTTTGTTGGCAAGTATGATGATTCAGTTATGGTTGAATCGGTGGATGAGTCAAGTAGAGATAAATCTAATGAGGTAAACCTTTATATTTATATTTTTCTAATAAAAATTTTCTTACAACTAACTAACATTGCAAGAAGATGAGATTGTAAGTTTGAAAGCTCAAAATCAAAGATTGGAAGAAAAGAATGCTTATCTTAAAAAGATGGTGGAACAATTACGTAATCAAGTAGATACCTTGATTAATGAGAAAGACTATAAGTAATCTAAAGAGTCTATAATTCTCAATAATAAAGTCTTATATCTTGATACTTCTAACAAAATTCTCTTAAACGAGTATAATATGTTCCTTTCTGAAAATAGAGAATTAAGGACTAAAGTGGATACTATCAAGGATGAATCAGTAAGAGGAAGTCTTAGGAGCTCAACTTCAACGTTATCCCCATTAGAGATTCACATAATTTAATTCAAGAGGTTAAGAGCCTTAAAAGAGATCTTTCTAAGTTTGTTTAAGGAGAAGAGACTTTGCAAGCCATGTTAGGCAAGAAAAATAGCATTCTCTACAAGCAAGGTCTTGGATATCAACCAAAGAAGCATGACGTCTATAGACAGAAATGTGTCAAATACAACATGTTATATTCATATGCGATGTCATATGTCAAATGTCAGAATTGTAAGAAGAAAGGGCACTTCACAAGAAGCTGCCCTATGCAGGATGTTAATATAGTTCAAAAGTGGATTAAAAAATCTGACTTACATTAATTATATTACGCTACTAACATTTATAGACGAAGGAAAGTGTGAGTACCAAAAGGTTGAGATATTTTATTTATTTACGTTGTAGATTTGTCTCAAGGCAAAGTTACCAAACCGTCAATAAATTGTGGATAGTAGATGCACCAAACACATGATGGGAGACAAATCAAAATTCGACTATTTAAAGAGAAAGAGGGAGGTCGTGTAACTTTCGATTACTTGATAAGGGACATAATGTTGGCTTTGACACTCATGTTACTAACAAATTTCATCTAGTTGTTAGAGGGGATGAAAATATATTTATACTTAATTTTGAGTAGAATAATGTAGCATGTTGCTTAGCAGCTTTCCATAATGAATCATACCTATGGCACCAAAGGCTTCGAAATTTTCATATGGATATGTTAAGGAAGCTATCTAGTAAGGAGTTTGTGCGTGGACTACCAAAATTCAAGTACAAAAAGACAAGTGTATGTCTAGCTTGTCAAAAATGCAAGCAAACAAAAAAAATTAAACCAAAGAAAATGGTATCAACATCTAAATCCTTACAACTTATTCATCTTGATTTGTTCAGACCCGAAAGGTATTTAAGTATTAGAGATAAGAGTATGCTTATGTTATTTTTTATGATTATTCTCGTTGTGCTTGGATAATATTTTTTAAACATAAAGATCGAGCTTTTAGTGAATTTGAGAAACTAATAAAGTTAATAGTGTAAGTATGATTTTAAATTAATTGGAGAAACTAATAAAGTGTGAATGAGTTGACAGTTATGTTTATAGCCTCATATGTTGGTTTATTGTTCATCTTGTTAGATCCATCATTTAAGGAAGTTGATATCTAAGTTTTACAATATATGTAGCTAAATTAATACCTATTCATTCATTCACCATCAACAAAATATGTCATCTATCAGTTCACATATTACCTTAACAGTACATAGAAAAGCTAACCAAACTACCTAATTTTCCAACCAAACAAGGGTTCAGACACCCATGACGCAACTGCAAAGAAAACTACCATCTTAACAACTCTTTTCTTTTGCTGCAACTCTTCCAACATTGCACCTAAACATCCATCTTTCACCTTCAGCTGCATCTTCAACTCAGTCATTCAATTCTCTTTCACCTTCAACTCCATCTTATGAAACCCTAAGTGATAACTGTTTATGTTCATCATAAATACACTGCTACTCGATATAAATTATTGCATATACTTGGTACTGATTTATCTTAATTTAGGTGTTATGCTGTATTAAATCAAGGAAGTTGATGCATACAAGATGTCCAAGTTCAATACAAAGAAGCAAGGATGGAACAATTAAGACGAGATGTCCATGTGAAAAGTCCAATGTGGAAATTAAGAGTTATTTGAAGACTTAAATCAAAAAGGGTTTCAACAAAAGAAATTAAGTAGAAGAAGGAACCTCAAGCTGGTTTCCAGGAAGACAAAGTCCAAAGTCAATTAGGAGTTTCACATGTAAGTTATATCTTTTTATATAGGATACATAAATAAGATTTTTCTTAAAATAAGAAAATTGTTTTTAAATAAAACTCTTTCATTCTTAAATCAGACCCCCCCCCCACCCCCAAAGAGTTCATGAAATTCTCTCAACGAGAGAATTTGTTTTTCAAACGTTCATCTCCATTAGTTTTGATTCAAGATGATTAAATGTTGGAAACTGATTTTTTAATAAATCAGTCTCCATCTTTTCCTCAACTGGAATTAATTGCCGTTAATAAATTTTATATATAAGGAGATGATATATGATTTCAAAGGGATACAAGTGATATAAAAAAAACTTTATTTTCTAATCCAAACACTTATCTCATAAGAACATTATTATACAATATCTATATAATTGTGAGATAACCTTAGTTGAATTATAATTTTACTTTATCTTTGTGAGATTCAAAGTGTTGGAGCTATTGTATTGCCTCAAGAAGCTGTGTACTCAGGTGTAGCAAGTTAAGCTGCAAGGGATCATATTAGTTCTGTAAAACAGGGAGTTTTAGAACTTGGATCAGGGAGGCACCTATAGAGTAGACTACTTTGTGTGTGAAGTTGTATTATTAATTTATAATTAGGTGAATTAAAGCATTAATAATACAATCTCTTACTATGTTGGTAAGGGACCAGGACGTAGACCATTAGGGGTTAGGGTCGAACCTAGCTAAAATTCTTGTGTGTGCTTTACTTTATAGTTTTGCTTTATAATTTACTACACTATCATTTTCTACTGCTGCATTGACACTTAGCTATTGTTAAAGTAATTAGAAAACACTGAAGCACACTTAAATGTAAAATTTATTAAGTACTGAGTTTTGGAAAATAAATTGTTGTTTTACAAATAGTCCGTTGTATTTGGTAAAATTTTAAAAAACTGGGTGTCATTTATAGGAACACCTATTCACCCACCTCTATGTGCACTTTTTCATATCACTCAAATAGTCTTCCTAGAACTTCAGCTCTAACTTCATATCACTTAAATAAGCTTCTTCCACCTCGACCTCTTTGTCCTTCTTCTCCACGTTATCTCTCAGAATCATTATTTCATCAAGCCTTATCGTCAGCTTCTCCAGCTATTCCTCAACCACTTCCCTAACCCTTTGAGTGTATGAGGGATCAGCCATTGAAAAGAATTACATTTGAGCTTGCTATCCTAAACTTTAATAAGTTCAAAATCAACTCATTGTACTAATTATAGACTTGCAAACTAGTCACTATACAAAAAGAAATAAATTAATCTAATGACCACATCAGCTAAAACTTTGAAATGGCGAAAAGGATGGAGGAACATACCCGAGATTGGCTATAACCAAAAAATCTTCGTCCCGTATATGCAATATATTTTCTCCATGCTTCCTAATAAGGAGCGCCGTGCCCACAATCACATGTGATTCCACATTCAACCCCTAATGAGCGATTTCCATTAAACACATAAAAATTGATAACAGAGATATTTCAGTAGAGAGACTTGAGGAAAGTGAAGATGGCAAAGTGAGAGTGAAGGATTCATTTTGTGTTGATTGGAGGGGGCTTTAGGTAGGGCAATGGGCGAAATACGGGTGCTAGGAGAATGTCCTACATGTAACTCCACCTCAACAAATGAATCCTACAACTCATTACACATCACTGGTCCGTTAATTTATTAAAATATTTAACGGAATAAATTTATTTTCTAGGTTTAATTAGTTTAGTGATACGTATTACAGATCAACATAACATACTAAAATGAATCGTACCTGATATAAGGATACCGGTTAATAATTTCCTCGATCTCCGCGGGCAATCCTCCGGAAAACCTGCAAAAACCGGTGGGGGTGGTCCCATTGGAAGGACTCGGGTGCAAGAATAAGTAATCTGCATAATCTCTCTATTCATTGAGTTGGAGCTAAAATTGTGTACCCGATTATGAGAAATAATCCCCTTTATATATGTGTGGATTATGGTTTCGTATCCCTAATAGGAATTAGAATTGTATTTGAATGGTAATTATCTTTACCTTATCTCTTCTTTCTTGCCACCCGAGATTAGGGTTATCTTAGGAATCATTACTCAATTTACCTACCAAATTCACTTCCTTATTTAATATTACCTAGATCCATTCTAGGGTTTATGTACCTCCTTATTAAGTCATGTTGTGTTGGGCCTTTTCCGTACTGGCATATTTTAATTCTATTTCTCCTCCGGTTTGGACAACTTGAATCCCGTTCGTGCCTAATCGGGCCTTACTGGATCAATCCCTATTTTTGGCCCCCCTACATTTGCCCTATATTTTCGGGGTGATTTATCTCTCGAACATATGACTCATTCTGAACAAAAAAT
>JAUEJK010053037.1:0-28252 GCA_032274865.1 Eryngium alpinum | reverse complement strand
ATATATTGCTCTATCTTATCTTTTGTTTCCCTCTGTAGAATTTTCACTGGAGTTCTCATTCTCTCCTTATCAAACTCAAAGTAGAACTCCTTGACTACTTGAGGTTTCCTTTTCTTCACCATCTTAACTCCAAATGATCATAACCGATCTTAATATTCTTATCCTCAATCTAGTTATTCTGATAGTGAATTTTATTCATAGCATTCTGGACAAAGGAAACAAGATCCCTGTTGGCTGGATTGTCTCTGTTAATTCTTCTCATGATATTTTAAAGTTTTCCAAATTTCTCCTATTGATCTAATCAGCCGAAATAGGAGTTCCTTAACCATCATGCATGTTGCACAAGACTTTTCTTTCTCCTCGTTGATTGGTTTGTAAGGTTATGCTGGTCACTTCATCAAGAAAATCAAGAACAATGAGATAGCCAAGGTCAAGAGATTTTGAGTGAGGATAAAAATTGACATATGTGTTGACATATAAAGCCTTGAGTTCACTTAAACACCTATGTCTCCAATGGACTCTCCATGGTAATTTCATAACTTCTGTGTATAGTTCAATTCTTGAGCAAGGATCAATTATGTGAAGGAACCTTCTAAAGACTGCTCAAATGTTGTTTGGGATGAACTCAGAAGAAGGAAGTTTCAAATTTTTAAGTATGGCAGTGGAAGGAACAAGGGTAGTGAAACTTGAGGTTGTGCTTGTGGTAACTATGGCAGTGGAAACTGGAGTCTGGGAGTAAGGCACCAAAGCTGTGAAAGAGGTAGTTTCAGCTTAATTAACTTGAGCAGTGTCAGATGTTAGTTGTTCATAAGTGGATAGAGTTGCAGGGTTTAGTGGAGCAGTGGACAAACTAGCAGTGGATGGAACTTTTGGATTGGTAGTGGACAATTTTTGTTTCTTGGCATCTGGCTTCTGAATCTCTGAACCCTCTATCAGTTCTAATTCATCCTCCTTCTAATTTATGTCCTTTGCCATTTTCTTAAGATCCTTCTACTCCCTATTACCTCCTCTATCTTTTTCTTCATTATAA
Organism: Eryngium alpinum; assembly: GCA_032274865.1. NCBI lineage: Eukaryota > Viridiplantae > Streptophyta > Magnoliopsida > Apiales > Apiaceae > Eryngium > Eryngium alpinum. The sequence goes on along the minus strand of JAUEJK010053037.1, from coordinate 27,222 downwards.
GTTTTAGCTCTCTTAGCCTTTTGTAGTCCTCTTTCTCAAGATCCCTCCAATTGATTGCCAAGTCCATACCAGCATCAAGACTGTTGTTTCCTTTCATTTGTAGAAACAGGTTTAGATTCTCAAGAGCAAAAGTAGCACCTTTGAGTTTTTCCTCATCCGTAACTAATTTCTTTTTAGATTTGGCCTTGCCCAAAACCTCCATGTCCCATTACCTTTGATTTTCCTCAGCAGTTTTTTTTAATTTCTTCTAACTTATTTTGGTTCTCCATAAACCTTTAATTAGCCCTTATTCTATCATCCATAAAGCCACAATTAGGAACAATTTGACTTTGAGTAGCAGTGGATGGTGCTTCCTTTTCTCCTTCTTCTTCTTCTCGATAGCCTTAGCTTCATATATGGGAGACCTTGGTAAAGGAAATGAAGGCTCATAGCTAATGAGAGCCTCAAGTAAAAAACCATCCTTATTGATGGCAGTAGATAAGTAGACCACCTTTACACTATCTTTTTTTTAAGAAACTTATGAGTCCTGTTACCGGAGGGCATTTTCCTTCCACATCTGCAGTGACATCCTTATGTTGAAGAAAATCCTTGGCCTTTTCTCCAGGATGGTTCTAAAAATTGTGGTTAGAATCTCCATGTCCTAATTTTGAGGCTCATGTGTGCAGGACCTATTGACACCTTCATTGCCAGAACCACCAATAGATTTATCAATTGTAGCAACCTTATAACTCCCACCTTCCTTATCAATCCTTGATCTACTGCCAGTTTCAGTGTTTTCACTTCCAATGTGAGTGTTGTCATCTCCCTTATGAGGTTTGTCATCATTCTTCTTCCTTCTTCTGGAATTATCATTACCAGGGTTTAATATAGACGAAATTTGAGAGAGAAGCTCTTTGACTAGAGTCATCTTTGTTTAGAGGCCATCAAATTTTTCGTAAAGAAAGACTTGGCTATTGGCTAGAAGGAATTGATGTTTGAATGTGGCATGAAGTTGTGTATCAAGTTATTGATGCTGTCGTAAGTTAGTGAAGCCATCCATTTTTATTTCTTGAGTACTAAGATAGTAGGCAAGGATGACATCCCTAACTTGAGCAACATTCTTTCTGAGTCCATCTTGCATCCAAGATCTTCCTATGGATCATAGGGAGATGATGGAGGAGTAAAATGAGGTGTTGTTGGTGTTGGTGGAGGCTTACAAAAAAGATTTATCAGCAGTGGATGAGGTTTGATCAGTTATTTTGGCTTCCATTGATGAGGTGTTAGCTAAAGAAACAGACTTATCCACTGCTGATGAAGATTTCTCAATATTATTTTGTTAAGAGATCTCATCTCTACTCACGTATCCCTCACCTTGGTTCTCTAATGCCATTCCCTCCTTTCCTTTTGCCAACCTGGCTTGCCTCTCAAGCTCTCCTTTATCTGGCCCTCTCCTGCGTTACCCAGCCTCTTAGCACTTTTTTCTTTTTATGCTTTTATTTCTTTATCACTTATTGTTTCCTCTCCCTCACCTCTCAAAGACCTGTTGGGGATTCCTGTGGGAGAATTTGTGTCACTTCCCCAAATATGAGCAAGAACTCTAGCTATAATGAGCTCTGGGAAAGTGACTTGATTGACTGAAGATGTTGCAGGAAAAGAAGCTTATAAGAGCTGTGCGACATCTACAATTAGAGGAGTATCCACTGATGATGATACATTGAGAGCTCCCACTTTTCCATCATTAAGAGTTATAGCATGAGAGGTTATCAAGGGTTCTACCGATGAAGCAATGTTTGTGGTAGAAATGTTGTCCACTGCTGAAGTAAGTGTAACAGTTGATGGAATAACCCTTGTAGATAAGAATCACTTGACAAATCTAAGAATTGACCTATAGATGGATCTGTCATCATCTCATCTTCTACATTAGATGTAGAAATTGGGGGTGTTAATCCCTCCAAGGTAGGTAATGGAGAAGAATAGGGATAAGGATTCATTAAGTCATCCATCATCCCATGTGTGAACCTAGGTGGACTATATAAATGAGGAATATCACTAATGAGTGTTAGCTATTGCTCTGAAAAATTAGATAGAGCAACATCAATGGCAGAGGTGATGATTTATGAAGTGTGCATAGTGCTCTCAATGTTATCACTCATCTTTTTCAACTTCTTCTTTCTATGGAAGATGACTTTTGGTGAGGTGTGAGTATGTGCAAGTGATGCCTTGAAACTGAGGCTCTTTTCAATATCCATTGCCAGTACTAACAATTTGTTGAGAAATCGCTAGACTGACTTCCCAATTCAAAAAAGTCAAGACAAATACAATTCAGGTAACAACCCCAATATATCACAATGAGAATATGATTCTTCTCTCGATATAAAATATAAAGTGAGGAAATCAAACGATATTACATTACAATTTTAAAGTCAGCCCATAATACTACATGCTCCAAATAACTGCTAGTGAACATAACTAGCTAGCCAGATTTTTATAATACAATTATAGGTGGAGTTACACTGTAACTTGTACAAAATGTGAACTTCTTAATATAATATCTACTCTCAACTTTTCTCTTTATCCAAGAATTAATGCCTTGCCAATTTTTACTTATCTAGAAAGATAATGTCAAAGAAGTGAGTTACAAAGCTCAACAAGTTATAATAAAGAGAATTCAAATAAATTTGAAATGATGTTCAATGAAAGTTACTTGTTAGTTGTGAGATAGGAAGAGTATAATAACTTGTTAAGTACCGAGAGATCCAAATGATCAGAACTAGTGTCATCACCCAAGGTGATTAGATCTTAGGTGCTCAACGATCGCATGTTTCGTGTTGCGGAAAGTGTTTCCGACGTGTAACCTCGTGGGCACAATATAGTCACATCATACGGTGAATATAAGTTTTCCTCAAATATCTACATTGAGGTTGTTCAACTCGGTAGAATAGAATTCAGAAGTATAAATAATCCATATCCTTAGAATTTGTTTAGTTGATTACATAGAGAATTGAGCATGGATAAGCTTAAGATATAACAATTAAGGGAAAGCATTTGAACAAGTAGCTACTACAATTGGGAAGCTAGCATGTCATCCATAGATCTAAAAGGCAGTATGTTGCAAGAGTACTTCAAAATATCAGGCAAGGCTCACAGTCAAATTAGATATATTGTAACAACTAAATTTGAGAGAAAAGTCGTAATTAGCCCAAAGGATAAGTACTTGCCTCCGTCCTTAGCTAATTTTGAAGGCTTAAAATCACGCGCATCTATCATCACAAAAGAGAACAAATAATAAAAGAGAGAATTCATAATTATGCAATGTTTTTATACCGTAAAGAACTACGAATGCAGATGCATCTACTTATAATTTTTATAGTTAGAGGATTAACACAATCTATTTATTTCACAAAATGATAACTTGACACATATATATAAGAATATAGTAAGGCAACAGTTTGTTAATTTATTCCCTCCATTTATAAGTTCTTTTTTTTTTCTTTCATATATGACATTCAAAGGCATAAAAGAAACTAAATTATGCATCAAATTATTGTTAGTTAAAGTTCAGGAAGGAAAAAGACCATCTCCAAGTTTATATATATCCATTACATAGGTGATTATAAATTAAGGAAATAATTTGCCTCAAATATAAATCCTTTTAAGTTACTTTCTAGAAAAATATAACCATAACACTTTGAAATTGTTACTTTTAAAACATAAAACTATAATCTCAAACATAAAACTAACAATGTCCGAAATGAATATGAATAAAGTTCTCTAAATTATTTTAGCATCTACTGGAAAGACTCTAAACATATGTGTAGCTCTCATCGCAATTCCCCCACTTATCCTTGATTACCTGCAGCGTCAAAGAAAGTACGAGTGAGCCAAATACCCAGTACGATTATAGTTTAAATAGTTATGTATTAAGAGATCAATAGTGTCTCAGCGACACGGAAACCCCAAACGAGGTCATAATATCAAAACGGAACAATATGATTATTTAAGAATTATAAAAATCCCTAAATAACGTAGTCGAATATAACGAGTTGTATACCGTCGAAAGTATATTCCAAACAAACAAAACAAAACAAAACATGTCAGATCATTCTGAACGAATAAAGTAGATCAGATCAATTATAAGGCTGAACACAGTTAAGGTTGTTACAGAACAGACAATGGGTCTCTCATATAACAACATGTACTACGTAGTTTATATAACTAAATAGAGTACAATCCAGAAGTTAATCCTTCTCCGGTTATCCACGAGAAAGATAAAAGAAACGTATAAAATGTTTCCCAGAACAGAAGCGGTCAAGACCTTCTTATGTCACATACCCCAGAGACGTGCTCGTATGCTCAAAGCACCGATACGAGTTGGTGCCGAGTTCACCAGAACCCAATCGCCACATGAACTTGTCTATGATTTACCCACACAGATCAGTTTAAGAGCCTAATACTAAAGGGTTACACACATTGCAAGACTCATATTCCAGAACAAAGATAATATCGAAAATCGGAACAGAACAGTACAGAACGAATCAGATATATATGAGTAAGGCAATAATAATCTTAAAACCAAAGAAGCTGAAAAAATATTTGAGTGTATATCTGAAAGTATACACAGAGTACAAAGGACTTAATTCAAGAATTTAATCCAGAATAAATATAAGAATCGGATGTCAATTTAAGAAGAAAGAAACAGAATTTATATAATTTAAATAAAAAGAGGGTAACAAGAATTCGTATATGAATTAATAATTAATTTAATTAAACAATTACTCTGGAGGCACTTTTCCCGAACAATCTAAATTATTAAATTTAAAAGAAATAAAAGAAAATAAGTTCCATTACGTTCCAGAAACCAAAGTATAAGCACTTAATTCACTATATTACTGTGGAAACTAATTGCATGTGATTAGATATTTTGCTGCTCAAATACTCATTTAAGCAGCATCATGTATTTTAACTAAAAGACTCAAACTAGATTTTCTAAAAGTAGAGTCAAATAATAAGTTACATATGTGTAAATTACTATTCTGACACATTTTATACAGAGCATATAATTGTAAAAAATTATACTTTCTGGCCATTATAAACAGTTTCCATTCTTCACTTGTCCACTTTCTAATGCACATCCATTTTATGAGATTATAAATATAACAAGTGAAAAGTAGCATGTATGTATATATACCCATAGTCAATGCACAGAAAATAACTTGCTCTTTATTTACCAACTAAAAATTTAGAGAATAAAAATATACATTTTCTGTTCTATTTATTATTCTGTTATAATAAATGATTGCATGTCTATTTAAAGTTACACATTCCAAGGGCCATAAATTTGGGAACAAGCACCTAAACCTCAAAATCATATACTAATTCAAAAAAAATGGTTCTATATTTTAATACCAAGAGATTATTGTTAATTGTTAATACTAAGGCATGGTTGAAACAAAATATAAAACAAAAAACATATAATAAATTGAATATTCCCAGAATTTAGAAGATTTGCTCCTCCACCAAGTAGAAGTAAATAAAATACAAATTAATTATTACAAATATCAATTTTTAATGATCATTAAAGAAATATAAATTATTATGTATTCCCCAATATGTATGTACGGTATTCTATACATTCACATGTGCACATAAATCTCACATACACATATATACATCAAATATATACATCAAGTTCGTCTTATCTCCCAAAAAGTATATTAATATCAACATGCATAAGACAATTAACAAGATATTGAATAGTATCAAGTAACAATTATGAATAAACAAGTATAAATTATAGGGCAAACATACCTTTTTAACCAGAAATCAAATTTGAAAATTTTGAGGGGAATTTTTATTTCTAGATTGTAGCAATTCGTATGGCCTCGGCCTCTCCTCTTTTTCGATATGCGAGAGAGATAAGTATATGTGATCGTTTGGTTGTACGTGAGAAGTAATTATCTGTAGGAAATTTAACTTGACGTGTATTTTAAATGTCTGAGAAGTAGAAAATTGTGTTTGGTAGAATAGAATAGATTGATAAATACGGGAAGTTGCACTTACCTAGGAGAGGGTGGGTAAGCAACTTCCTACGTGTTGAAGGAATTGTCATTTCCAAGGAAGTAAATTCCATCGTATTTTTGATAACTAAATAGCTTCATCTTTTCACACTTCCTGGAAATTCCAACTACCTAAGTAAATACCTTCCAACCAAACGACCACTAAATATACATACAAAATTTGTTCACCAAACTCCTATTCTTTCGGAATTTTCTTCCCGTAGATAAACATAACAAGTATCCAATTTTATTTTCATCACTATGCTATTTTGTCTTTTTATGTATTTATTTTATAAATAAAAAAATACATAATTCAACTAATCAATAAGATTTATCCAGATTTTTCGTAAAAAGTGTAAATTTTATTTAAGAATAAATATATATAATTAAGAAAAAAATAATTAATAAAATATAGAGGGAAAAAACTTTACGGGATATTACATTCATTCTCGCAGTGGACCACTTATCATGCTCCTAAACCTATAGATTTAATCTTGTTGTGGTCCATATCTGATTTCCTTTTGTCTTGTATCCAGTCTTTGAAACATATCAGTTTCTAAGGTTGTATCTTTGTCTCCAACTAATATAAATTAAACTATCTCTTTCACCTTGTAAGCTTTGTAGCAGAAAGTAAATCTTTAAAGTATGACTATGCTTCAGCTTTACCCACTGCAGTAGGCTTCCTCGATCCACTGATAATAGCTATCTACCGATCAACATTACTGTTGACTAACTATCAACTGTATAGTGGCCTAAAAATTGGGTTCGAAATAGTAAGGCCCAAGTAGGCACGACTCAGATCCGAACCATAATAGAATTCAAGTTAAAACAAGCCCAATATGACAAAGGCCAAAGTCGGTAGGACTTATTAAGGAGGTGCAGAAACCCTAAATTCAATCTAGATAATTATTAGTAGGGAAGTAAATCTTCTAGGTAAATCAAGTAATGATTCCTTGGAAAAACCTAATCTTGTGAGGTAAGAAAGAGGAGATAAGGTAAAGATAATTACCATCCGAATAGGATTCTAATTCCTATTTGGGATCTGAAACCCTAATTCACATCTATATAAAGGATATTAATTCTCATAATGTATGCAATTTTAGGTCCCAACTCAGTAAATACAAAGATTATTCAGTTACTTATTCTTGCACCCGAGTCCTCCCGGTTGGACCATCCTCCACCGATTTTTACAAGTTTCCGGTGGTTGATCGCAGAATTCAAGGAGATCATCTCACGGGATTCTTCTAATTAGGTACGCTTTGTTTTAGTGCATTATTTTGATCTGTAACATTTGGCGGCGTGTGTGGGAACCAGGACAAAAAGCTGTTGATAGAGAAATCCATGCATGGGAGAGCCATGTGGGGCAATCAGAATTACGAAAGAAACAAGCTTGTTAGCTTCACTGATGAGGACTTAGAGGAAGTTCGGTCTTCATTTGAGGATCCTCTAATAATAATTGCTCGATTAGAAAATTAATGGACGTCGAAGATATTAGTAGATAATGGATCTGTCGTCAATGTCTTGTTCTATTCAGCATTCACTAAATTAGGGTTCCCCGAACGGAGATTGGAAAAGTCAAGGAATCTTTTAAAAGGATTTGAACATGAAACCCATGTTAAGTGTGTCATACAGGCTTCCCGGATCCTTGGAGAAGGAGCTACAAAAGAGGCAAGTATTCTGGAATTCGTGGTGGTAGAGAGTCCGTCTGTATATAATGCAATATTGGGAAAGAAGGGATTAAATTAATTCCAAGCTGTACCATTCACATACCATGCGACAATCAAATTTCCGACTACTCGAGGTATGAGAGATCATAAAGGCAATATTAGCACTGCACAAGTCTATTGTATAACCGTAACAAAGGAGCATGCAAAGGGAGGAGAAATCCTCCCCATTACAGAATTAGATGTACGAAAGAACTCTCAAGAAAAGAGGGGCCAACCAGCTGAATAATTGATCACCATACCCCTCGATGAGATAGATGAAAAGAAGGCTACATATATAGGAGCTAGCCTAGGAAAAGAACTATGGGGATTAACTCGTTTCATGCACAAAAATTGGGACGTCTTTTCATGAACCGCGACTGACATACCAAGAATCGATCCTAATCTGATAAGCCACAAGTTAAATATCTTAAGTCACAAAAACCGGTCTACCAGAAAAAGAGAAATTCAGGAATGGAGAGGCAGTGAATTATAGACCAAGAGGTCCAGAAGCTCTTGGAGGCGGGATTCATACGTGAAATACAATATGCTGACTGGGTTGCTAACCCATTATTGGTACCTAAACCTAATGGAAAATAGAGGATGTGTATAGACTTCACGGACCTGAACGATGCTTGTCCCAAAGATCATTACCTTCTCCCTCGTATTAGTGCAGTAATAAATGCCACAACCGGACATGAGATGTTGAGTCTGATGGATGCTTATGGTGGATATCACCAAATTAAGATGGGTGAAGAAGACGTACCCAAAATATCTTTCATAACCGAGCACGGGTTATACCGCTATGTAGTTATGGCATTCTGACTACGCAACTCAGGAGCTACCTATCAACGATTGGTTAATAAGATATTCACCCCGCTAATCGGACGAACACTGGAGGTGTATGTTGATGACATGCTAGTCAAGAGCAAGAAGAAGAGATCCTACATAAAATATCTTGAAACGACTTTTCGCATACTATGCAAGCATAACATGAAGCTGAATCTTGATAAGTGTGACTTCGGAGTAGGAGCTGGGAAATTTCTAGGGATGATGGTCTCTCAACGAGGGATCGAAGCCAAGCTGGATAAGGTACAAGCCATCATCAATATGGGACCTCCGATAAACGCTAAAGGGGTACAATAACTCACAGGACGAGTGGCTGCCCTGTGTAGATTTTTATCTAAAGCAGGTGAGCGGTGCCTACCTTTCTTTAAAGTACTAAAGGCCGCTAAGAAATTTGAATGTGATACCCAATGCCAAGAGGCCTTGGATGGACTAAAGGAGTATCTCAGCTATCCCATACTTCTAGCAAAACCGGAGCAAGGTTACGTATTAGTCGTGTACTAGGCCATCTTAGAAGCCGCTTTGAGTGCGGTGTTTGTTAACGATTAAGAGGGAGTACAACTCCCAGTGTACTATATAAGTAAAGTCCTACATGGGCAGAATTAAAATATGGAAAGATGAAGAAGATGGCGATAGCTTAAGTCATAACTACCCGTAAATTGAGACCGTACTTCCAAGCACATACCATCAAGGTATTGATGGAACAACCGCTTGGACAAGTACTACATAAACCCAACACAAGCGGGAGGTTGGTTAAGTGGGCAATGGAGCTGAGTGAATATGACATTCGATATCGACCTCGGACAGAAATCAAAGCACAAGCGTTAGCTGATTTCATTATGGAATGTACCATAGCTTCTAAAGAGGAGATTACTCTATAAGAGACGAGCGTAACACATACGAAGATAGAAGCAGAGAAGGAACCTTGGAGTTTGTATTTTGATGGGGCATCCAATGCTTGCTTCGAAGAGGCTGGAGTAATTATAGAAAGTCCTGGAGGTTTCCTTATTAGATATGGTGTTACCCTCAACTTTGAAGTAACTAATGATAAAGCCGAGTATGAAGACTTAGTAGCTGGATTGGGACTGGCCAGGTCTCTAAGGGTAGAAAGATTGGTGATATGTGAGGATTCACAATTAGTGGTGAGTCAAATCAACAGAGCATATGAAGTGAAAGGACCAAAGATAGAGAAATATGCCAAGATAGTGACAACCATGCTATTGCAATTCAAGAGATAGATGTTAGAGTACATACCGAGAGAACAAAATTTAACAGAAGATGAGTTGTCCAAATTTGCAGCGGGAGCCATTCCGATGACCTATTAAGGCAACATTTATTCAGAAGCTTATGATCAACCATGTATAGCAGCAAAGTTAATGGCCCCTATTCATGTGGAGGTTAATTGGATGGAACTGATTAAAGCCTACTTACTCAAAAGAGAACTCCCTCAAGATCCCGAGCAAGCCAAGAAGATTTAAGGGAGAGCTCCTCGATATGTTGTCATAGAAGAAGTTTTGTATAGACAATCTTTTTCCAAGCCCTACTTGAGGTGCCTAGGACCGCGCGAAGCACATATAGTGTTGGTAGAAGTTCATGAGGGACAATGCGGACAACATGTAGGAGGACAAATGCTTACACACTTCGGCAAGGTCAAAAGACTTTGAATAACAAATGAATCTTGAAAGTGAAAAGGGATGATGAAAAACTTTAAGAGGTATAAAGCACTAGTTAAAGGTTCTGCAACAAAAGAAGGTATTGAGAAAATCTTCTCAGTTAAAAAGATGCCATCCATCCATTCTTTATGGTTGTAAAGCTTTCATCAATCCATTTCTTTGTGGGGACTTAAAGAAGGATATGTACATGTACTAACGTGAGAGATTTAAAGTAAAACCGAGGGAGCACATGATCACATGATTTGTAAACTCAAGAAAAGCTTATACGAGCTTAAGCAAGCACCAAGATAATGGTAGAAGTACCAAGATAATAGTAGAAGCTTAAGCTTACCAAGAGAATAATCCTGATTCGGGGTCATCGCATAGACTAGTTTACATTCCTACACGTGACTAAGTATCCTGAACTAAAGAAGGTTGAGAACTATCATGAGAATGAGAAAGATAAACTTTCACTCTTGATATAAATTTGGATGAGATTGAGAGATGTATTGTTAGCAATAGAGCAATTTGAGAAAAATGTAAAAAGAAACGACATAGTGATGAGTTTACTTACCGGTGGAAATTTGGGAGTACATAAAACCATCAGCTTGATTACTAGACAAGTCTGATCACAGAGAGGCTGAATTGAATCCAGGGTAGCTTCAGAGTCACAAGGATTAACTGCTAGCGCTTTCAACCCTGACAGCATTTCTTTTTCATCATATTTTCCGAAAATTGGTTTACCCTCAATAGCTTCCTCCATTTTTTCCTCATTAAAGCAACTACGTCTGGGCATTTTTATTTTCTTTCTAACAGAAAGCCCACAACTCAGCTCCCGATTTACCCCATTCAATCCTGAAAAACAAATTATCCAAAAAATTTCAGTCTGTCCACCAACAAGACATTCTATAATAATATTTCTTAACATTTCAAAGTCAAAAACAAAATATTATAGGCTTAACATTTTAACAACAAACAATAGAAATATACATTGTAAGAATCACTTCTAAAAGAGGTATAAACAGTACATTGCCGATAGTTCTCAAATAATTACTAAACATAAGAGAAAATAATCTCATGTAATCGTAATACTTAATTAAAATCATAAAATATATTATGTCATTGAGGAAGGTCTTTCTGAGAGGAAAGGAACGCAAAGAAGACACGATTTTCTATAATTTTTCAAATTACAACTATATTTCAGAAAACTTCAGAAAATCTCTACATTGTTTTCTACAATTTTTGAAGACACGATTTTCTACAATTTTTTAAATTACACTATATTTCAGAAAACTTTGGAAAATAACTATACCTTATTTTATACGAATGGAAAACACTGTTTTCTAAATCCAGTTACAAAAAAAAAATATAAACTCTTAAACCTATATTATATTTTTCTTACAATTTTGAAAAAGATAGAAAATACGGAATTGTTTTTAGAAAGGCGGTGAAGTAAAGGCACCCTTATCTTACACCATGTTCCCCAGATTCTGATAGAAAGAATAGAAAATAAGTAAAATAGTGACAAAAGAAAAGAAGAGAATAAAAGTATAAAAACAATTCTTCATCCTATTCCCGAGAATAAAAGTATAAAAACAATTCTTCATCCTATTCCCGAGTTAAGTGAAAAATTAGATATTATTATATCAAAATTTTATTTTTTATTAAAACAAAATTACTATAATTTATATAAAATAATATAAATATATATATAGAGAGAAAACGGGAAATAAATTTAAACTTATACTCCTATGCAAGCTTGCCTTCCTTTTATAGAAATAAAATTAATTACAAATTCTTATAAAATTCTGATCCCTTGAATTTATGTAAAAAGTTTTCTAAAATAGTATGACTCATATTCCTACATATATAAGTCGTCAACTCATGTCGTGTAAGCTCATATATGTATATATACATACATATACATATATATATATATATAATCATAATGAGGGTTATTCCTTGGAGAACCAGAGAACTGGAGAATCACTTAAGATCCTTAGATATACATATGTGCAGTTGGTGTAATTGATGTGCAGTTGATTATTTTGATATGCAGTTGATGTGCAGTATGTGTGATTGATGTGAAGATGATATATAACTGATGTGTAGTTGATGTGTATAATATACAGTCGATATGTACAATGTGCAGTTGATGTACAATTTTTAAATTAATTTATATTAAAAAATACAATTTTTTGTTACCATATTATTAGTTATATAATTATAGTTAATAATTAATTAATCTCAAGTAATATAAACAATGAATATGATTGGTTCTCCAATGGAAGATGGTTCTCCACTGAACACCTTCATAATAATAATATATACCTAAATTATGTGTTATAATTATTTTTATTAAACAATTATGTTTTTTTCTTTCTAATTCCTCCAACTTTTAGAAGGAAGATTTTGGGAGGAACACAGACCCGAGCAATTCTTCTTTTCACTTTTTTTTCATAAAGAAACAAACAACAAATAAAGAGAAGACTTACCAATCTTCTTTCCACTTCCTTTCTCTTCTCCCCAAAATCCCGACCTTTATCCCAACTCAAGAACACGACGCTAAGGTTTTATGTTCAAATAAAAACACTATTTTTCAAATCCAACACAAAATAACCCAAAAGCCAAAATATAATATCCCCTGAACACACTACGACAGGCTCTTTCCGAACCAACTAAAATCGATCAAATTGAATATGTGGGTCAGTTCTCTGTTTTACACAAATCACTCACAATTTTTGTCAAATATTTTCCCAATTTTGAGAGATTCATTGCATAGGGAGAAAATACAGATCTTTTACTTCTTTTCCTTATTAAAAAACATTGACCAGATCTTCCAAATACAATTTATTTAAATCTTTATTCATTTCTTCAACATAAATAGAAGAAGAATATAATAAACTACATAACTTAGGTAAGTATGAAGAGTTATTTACCTGATTGATTGCTTGCTTCACATAATTTCAGAGAGATCTCTGCAACCAGAGTATATGATTTTTTTAAAAAAAAGAGGATAAGAAAGGTTGATGAACAAAAAAGATAAAATATTTTTGAGGTAAAGACCGTAGAGAAACTGAAAGCACAATGAACACACAATGAACATAGAGAAGAAAAAGGATGAGAAAGGTTGAAGAAAAAAAGTAAAAATATTTATGAGGTAAAGACGCCTGAGAAACTGAAAGCACAATGAACACAGACGAGGAGAAAAAGGATGAGACAGATTGAAGAAAAAAAAGTAAAAATATTTATGAGGTAAAGACGGCAGACAAACTGAAAGCACAATGAACAAAGAGAATGAGAGATGAGGATAGGATTTATATATAACCCTAATGGGCCTTCAATGTAACAAGCCCAATAATTTAGTTATATATTTTATTAATACCTATTCTTTTCTCAATGTTAATTTTTATACAATATATATTTTTATCTATTATTATTTTGAACAATTATATTAAATAAAAAGTTACTTTTTATGTATTTTCTACAACATAAAGATATTAGGAAGAAATATAAATAATATTTTAATTATTTTTAATTAAAAAATATAAAAAATTAAAATATATATTTGTTATAATTTTTTTAATCAGTAATTATATTTTAAAAAATTTAGAAAAGAACAAATTTAATTTGTTTTATTTATTTATAGTTCTCTATTTAAAATATTATAAAACGTGAATTAATAAAAGATTAATTATAAAATAGACTAATATAAAGAAGAAGCTAACTATAATAAATAAATTAAGAAAAAGAATTTTAACTTAATTGTGATTATAATACTAAATCAAATCAAACAATCCAGTATAGTCCATTACGGGTTCTGAGGAGGGTTAACAGTATACAGCTTTACCCTATTCCGATGAATAGAGAGACCATATCCCACCAATTAGAATTATAATACAAGTATTTATTAGTTAAATTATTATTTTAGAATATATTGTAAAATTAATACTAATATATAGATGAGATAGAAATGACTTCTTATCTAAGTAGGATAATTGTTTTGTATTTAATTAGAATATTATTTATTTTTAATATATTATAGGTATTTAATTCTATTATAAGTCAAATTTAATAAAAAGTTTAATTATAAGATATAAATTTAAGTGAAGTGAAAGACTTCTTATCCAATTAGAATTGTGATAATAATTTTTTATCTAATTAAAATTATATTTAAAAAATATAAATATATTATTTAATATATAATATATAAAAAAGATTAATAGTATAGGATGACATAGATAAGAAAGAAAGACTTCAAAACTCCCTCTCTATCTCTTTTCTGCAACTGTTTGAACAAAATGGAAAGAAGAAGGGAAGTGGTGGAGTTTTTATAACTCACAATCATCTGTCAACCAATTGCAGCATGCCATACGGCACTTCGAGGAAAAACATGCGCATCCATTGCTCTCAACCTCTCATTTAACCCTACCTACGGCCCAACGTGTGTGTGACCTATTTCAAGCATCAACCAACCATTATGAACACATCGCTTTAGTTACATATCCTCCCCATCGAAGTCTCGTTATCCGTATTCCAATACCTATCAACTCAAGGCTCATATACATTTCAACCTGTAATCCATGCAAAAAACTTGCTCCTCAGACATAAGCAAGCAAGGCCAAGCTTGGGGATGCAAAAAAAAATACGCCTAATATTTTCTCAACCCATATCTTTTAAAAAAATTGGTCCTCAAACGCAAGCATGCAATGCCAAGCTTGTGGGGCACAAATAAAAAATACTAAAGTATTTTCTTCTTCTCTCTACTCCACTATCAACTTTTAGTGGGATAAGAGAGTGTAGGGTAAATGATAGACTCAGTACACCAAACGGTCCAACTCATAAAAGTCAAGACAAATACCATTCATCCCAACAGAAGGGCCTCATAATTAATATTGGACCCAAGTCAAAACCCACAAAGGCATTTATGCCCATCATTCACGCTCTGCCTCGGACACAACTAAGCCAGTTAGACGCACTCATCTAGGACACCTTACCTGTGGATGATTATTCTTGAACGATGTGTATACTCCTTAGATGACACCACTCACACTTAAATTAAATCCTTACTCCTCGGATAGCATCCTCCACTCTTGGTGCAAATCTCGAGTCAACATCTGGCACCTATGAATCCTGTTAACATCACCCACTTGGGGTGTACAACCATCACGTGCTTCCCATGTGGGGAGGAATCTATAAATACCTTTTCACCCTAAAAAGAAGGGGTTACAAAATTATACACACAGACACAGACATAGACATAGATAAACACACACACATACACATATATATACATATACAAAGAGATAGAAATGTACCTGAGGTTACCTCAAATAAATTATCCGAGGCAATCTTACATGTCACAATATCATTTTACATAAAAGTGGACCCTCCTCAATTCATGTAACTCCTATTTTTAAGTAAGTTAAATTCACTCATATTATGACACATCAGATTGCCTCAAATAACTTATTTGAGGTAATCTCAGGTGCAACATTCTCATAGATATATATATATACATATATATTTCCTTCTTTAGAATTTGCACCGTAGTTCCCGTTCTCTCATCAAAGGCGTCCTAGAGCTGGCAAGACTTCGCGCGACATTCCATTTTCAGGTCCAAAGACCCGCATCCGAATCCGAACCAGCTCTAGTAATGAGGAGAAGTGGTATTTATGAAACAATGTATTTAGATTGTAGACCGGGGGGGGTTAATACAATCTAATGGATTTTCCTTATCGATTTCAAAACTATATATATGGAGAAAACCTTAAACAGAAAATAAGAAATTAAAAACAAGAACAAGCAATTGCAAAGAGACATAGGAGATTTATCAATAATATTGTTTAAATATTATTGAAGATTTTTCCTTTCTCCAGCCAAGAAAACAAATCACAAAATTAATGGTGCTTTGAAATTTTACACTCTCGGATACAAAGTTCTCTCTCTAGCTCACTATAAAATGTAAAAGATAACTTATAAATGAAAATTGGAAAGAATACATATACTTTTTAAAAACTGTCTAAGACAATAAAGTTGACTAATTCTATCCACTTCCAAATCAGGCATCTTCATTCTGGCAGTGGACCATTTTTCAAGCTCCCAAACCTACAGATTTGATCTTGTTGTGGTCCATATCTGATTTCCTTTTGTCTTCTATCTCTAGTCTTTGAAATATATCAGTTTCTAAGGTTATATCTTTGTCTCCATACTAACATAAATTCAACCTTATCTTCCATCTTGTAAGATTTGTAGCAAAAAGTAATTATTGGAAGTATATTGATGATTGTTACGGATCAAAATAAGACTCTTAAATTAAAACACACCTGACTCTACGAAGGTCCGAAGCTGATCCCTTCAAGCTCCTCAAACGTCCACCGGAAAATCTGCAAAAACCGGTGGGGGGTGGTCCCACCGGGGGGACTCAGGCGCAAGAATGAGTAATTTGAATATTCTCTTTATTCACTGAGTTGTAGCTAAAATTGTCTACATGGTTATGAAGAATAACCCATTTTATAAAGGTGTGAATTAGGGATTCAGATCTCTATTAGGAATTAGAATCCTATTTTGAATGGTAACTCTCTTTACGTTATCTCTTTTTTCTTGCCACCCAAGACTAGGAATCATTACTTGATTTACCTACCAGATTCGTTCCCTTTCTTACTCTAGGGTTTTTGCACCTCCATTGCCGTATCGGGCTGCGCAGGAAATCTGCTCATCTTCTAATTTTGATTGCTTTGTCCTAATTTGAATCCGGATTGTGCCCCTCTAGGGCTTATTGGGTTGGTCCCTATTCAAAAATATGACTCATTTTGTATCAAAAATTGGGTCCTTACGAAAATTTTATGTCTCCTGTTCTTTCTCGTAGGCACGGGCACATAGGAGACTTCTCTGATGCCACCTTGGCATTTTTCCCTTTCTTCAAAATTCCGCCATAGGCGCCCGTGCCTATGGGTTTCCTCCTCGCATAGCTTGGCATTTTAATCACCAATTTTGCGTTGTTCCTAGGCGTTATGCACCTAGAAGAGTGTAGTCTCCAACCTTGGCATTTTGAGCACTATTTTCTCTTCACTCCTAGGCGTATGCGCCTAGAAGGGTCTAATCATACAAGCTTGGTGTTTTAAGCCTTCTTCCTTCTATCTCCTAGGCACTAGGAACCTAGAAGTATATGTCACGCCAACCTTGGCGTTTAAGTCACCTCTTATCCTTCACTCGTAGGCGTTATGTGCCCAGAAGAATTATAGTGAACCACTTTGGCGCTTTATATATTTCTCTAGGGACACTACTAGGCGTTCAACACCTAGAAGCCCTTATCTTGCCTATCTAGGCGGTTTAATGATCATTCTATGGATCCTCCTATGCATTCGATGCCTAGGGACCCCCACTTCCTCCATCTTGCCATGATACACCTAAGAGGTGAGCGTATTTTGATATCCATAGAGCCCCCTTGGCCAAAGGTGTTACTATCCATCTCATTCTATGGCTCACCAGAGCCTAATTATACCCATAGGTATGCGTGCCTAGAGGTCTCATTCCACCAACCTTGGCGGTTTAGGATTATAATATGGATCCCTCCTAGGCGCGTACGCTTAGGAGATCCGTTATTTGCCTAGTTTGGTGCTTTTTACCTGTACTAGGAAATCCCTCTTGGCTCACATGCCTAGGAATGTTACCTCTAGATCTTTTTAGGGTTTACACCTGTACGGAATGGTTACCATTTAAAGTAGTTAAAGCGGCACGTCTTCCCACGTCCTCTCAACTTCCCTTTCTATATAAACTCTCCTAGGAGGAGGGTCTCCTCACTCCCAAACTTTCTACTCTCTCTCTCTTGCTTCTTTCTATTAGGATCTCCTCCTTAGTATTACGCTATTCATAGCTTCTGCCTCTTCCTCGGATCCTATGTCCTTGAAGGATTTGCTTACTGAGCGTAGCTTCGACTTTCCTAGCACCATCCATCTGGATGCTCATCATTATCCCAGTACTCTAACTTCAGAAAAAGTTAACTATCTTGCTCTGGCTTTTGACATCAATGGAGATTACAAAGCGGTGGTACCCACGGCTTCGGATCTTCCTTTCACTTGGAATGGGCACTTATGTTTCTTTAAAGAATCTCTCATCTCTGGATTCAGGATACCTCTCAAATCCTTCACCACTCGCATTCTGCTTGCAGAAGCACGGATCTGCCCTGCTCAACTTCATCCGAATGGTTATTAAAACCATTCACACCTTCCCAGGCCGATGCAGAATAAGAGATGTCGAGCCCTCCGTAAATATTTTCAGGAAGATCTTCAAGGTTATTATTAAACATAGAGGTAAAACCAATCCTATATTCTCAACTTCGTCCATGCCTGATTCAATCAAAGATTGGAAAAATGACTACTTCTTCATTCAATGGAAAAATGGAAATTGTGAGACTCTGTTCAGGACTGAATTTGGCACAACACACGAGATTGATGTTAAACGTCTCCGACTCTCTAAGGAGGAAGATAGAGTGGTTCAACTACTTCAGGAGGATGGGGAATCCATCCATTATATGTCAATTTTATGGGAGGAAACTCTCTGAACCCTAAGCCTCAGTCAACTGTCACCTGCTGCTATTATTTCCTCCTTTGCTTATATTTTGCAAATATGTAACTTGTGACCTTCATAGGACCCTTGTTTTTCTTTGCAACGACAGTTTACGCCAAAATGTTACTTCAGAAATGAAAAGACCGGGCGGACAATCCTCATCCTCATGAATCAAAAAAGGCCCTTAGGTGGAAAAGGGGTTCTTTATTTAGTGATGTTGGCCATTCTTCCAATGTCATTGCAGATCCTCCTGCTAGTCCAGACAGATCTATCTTTCAGAGTGGATGGAACATCAAAAGTGAAGACTAAATTATTAGAAATCCCAATTTAGCGGAGGAGTGGTCTGTCAACTCTATCACTCTAGTGGATAAACACGTTTTTGAGGGTCTCTCTTCAGATTTTCTTATGTTTGAGGGTTCTAAGGCCGTTGGACATATACGTTACATACCTTTAAGTCATTTTATAGTATCATGATTGTTCTTCTTCTAACATCCCTTTTTCTTCAGGCTAACTGCTACCTCCAAGCTGGTTTCGAATAAGTGAACGGGCTAAATGCTGTCAATGCAGAACTAAGTCACTGTGAGTCGGACTTAATACAGAGGCTTAACGCTGTTGAGGATAAAGTAGCCTCCCTAGATTTCCAATGTTCAAAGCTTCAAGATGATGGAATTCTTCTTCGTCTCAAGAAGAAGAATAGGGATGCCCAGATTATTCAAGACTTCGTCCGATCTGATGAATATAAATAAAGGAAGAAATGAACAGCTGAAAGAAGATATCCCCTGGAGCGCAAAAGCTTCTGGGATTCCATCTCCAAGACTCTTCACGAACAACTCCCATCAGTTGACCTTAGTGTTTTGGATGACCCACATAATGATTCTTCTTCTTCTTCTGAGGATGAGATGAGTGAAAGCTTTTGATGTATCTTTCTATTATTCATAATGTTATGTAATGAACTATCTTTATTGGAATGAATCTCTTTTTCTTACATAAAAATCTTTTATCAGAAGCATATAATCGTCCAACTAAACACAATTTCCTCTTGAAATGATAATGTAACCAATAATATAAAAGAGAACTTCAATCACACGATTCCCCTCGACAACGTACATCCCTGATTTTGAGGATGACGAGCTCCTTCACCAGCCATTCATAATCTCCGAAGGCATTAAGAAACACACGCTTCATCTCTTTATAACAACAGATACTCTCTCTTGGTAGACTCTTGTACCATCCGTAAGCAGCTCCTTTCAAAGTTAAGGGTAGTATCTTGCAATGGAGTCTTCTATTACAGACTTGGCTATCAACACCTAGGATATCTCTTGTAAATGCGATAGAGGATTCTTCGTTCCATCATACTAGGGTAACTTTGGTATATTGAAATTCTCTGGAAACCTAGCCTAAAAAATTCTCCTCACAAAAGGTCGTTCGACATCATTACGTCTTTTCTTGCTTCGGTCGACACCTTTATCATCTCATAAACTCTTGATTTCTTCGTTAACTCTTAACTTTGGTATAGCCTTGAATTCATATATCGTAGGTCTTCCCATCAAGGCGACGCAATAAGTAAAGGATTTCATTACCAAAAATAACAAAACACTGGTTGCCTGTCGAGGAGGTATTCCCAAAGTCACTGATAAAGGTATGCTTCCTTCCACGCGAGTTTCGGTATTGTTGAATCCGTAGAGATATCCATTATGAGGATCCAAATGTACATCCGAGTATCCCAACCGTCTGAAAGCTTTATAAAAAAGTATATTACCAGAAGAACCATCATCAATCATCACACTTGCGAGGGATTGTCTTCCAATTCATATTCCTATCACTAAAGGCTCCAATTGACTGGATCGCGCTTCCTCTTCATCTTTTTTAGTAAAAGCAATATGCTCATGGGCATGGTTCTCTTGGTCAACAACTTCTCTAGCCTTTCCTCTTAAATATAATATTTTCCCTCCGTCCTCTGGTTACTAGCGATTCTTTTGTGTTGATCAAGCTCTGTAGGGCTTTGAATTCTTATCGAGGTGTTAGGGATTTGTGTTATCAGTCCTTCCTTCTTTATCTTAACAGATAGCCCTTCTCCTTTTAGATCTAGTGTTCCCCTCATGTTGTGTTCTTCTATGAGATCTTCTGCTATATATTTACCCAACCGCTCCTTTGGTATGAGGAATTCAATCTCATTCTTGAGATTTCGGCAATCATCTGTATCATGTCCATAATTTCCATGGAATTGATAGTAGAAGTTTTTGCTCCTTTAGGCTAGATCACTCCTAATCTCGGAGGCCATCTGACATAGGGCATCGTCTTAATCTGCTTAAGTATCTGACTCCAAGTTGTATTCATAGGGTAATAAGTTATGTTCCACCTTCATTGGAATGGTATCTCTATACTATATCTCTTAGACTCTATTCCCCGATCGTCATCCTTTGATTTACTGACCTTCGTTCTTGGATAGCTCTTTCATCGATACATACTTGTTAATTATATCTCGCAACTCTTGCATATCAGAAGGCTCCTCCTCACTCAATAACTTCTGAGAATCTCTCTTGGTTATCTTTTGCAGTATGGCTGGTCAAAGTAGTAATACATCATTGAACGACCGTACGTCTGCTTGAGGGTCACCCCTTCCGCCATACGTTTTTATCAGAGGGATCGTAACCTTGGAGGGTATCTTTGCTGTCATGATTTTCTCCATAAATGGGGGATCGGGATTGGCTACAAGGTCTACGGGGGAATTAGGTTCCTTCTCATCTTGTGCTTTAGGGATATACGAAATCTTCATCATTTCTTCATGGAGTCCTTCATCTATATCCTTCCTCAAAGTTCCCTTGACCACTTTGTCGATCATAGCCTGTAACCTAGCTTCCAATATCCTTTCCATCTGATTTGCTTCAATTAGGGTTTCCTCGTCTTGATGCCCTTGTCTTCTAGTCTGAGGATCAATCTCTTCCTCCGCCAAAGAGATGTTCCTTTTTCATCTCGCTACATCCTTTATTGGTTCTTTATTAAGGGTTCCGTTATCTTGACCACTTGGTCCCTCGATCTGCAAGTCCACATTCCTCGCTCTTTTAGCCATATCCGCCTCAGCTTTCTTCTCCTCCTCTGCTTGTTCTTTATCAAGAGCTCCTAGGTCAGCAAGTAGTTGTAACCTCTTCTCGTCTCTTTTTCTTCTTCTTTTGCATTTCTTCATGAATAGAATTATCCCTTCTCGACGGGACTCCCTGAACCGTATCTTTGTTGGATCCAATGGTGCAAGCACAGGAATAGGTATGCTAAGGCGAACTAATGGACAGTTGTGGAACATCAGTAATTGTAAAATCACGACAAACTTTATCATGGTTAGTCTTGATTCCATGATTCTTATGTAGTGGTTTCGGATCCAATGAAGTAGCGAACTTCTCTCTTTCATACTTCTGATTGCCCCACAGCCTTTCTCGTATACGGATTTTTCCATCAAAGGCTTTTAGTCCTGTTTCCCACAGACAGAGCCAAATGTTACGAATCAAAATAAGAGTCTTAAATTAAAACGCACCTGACTCTACGAAGGTCCGAACCTGATCTGTTCAAGCTCCTCGAACGTCCGCCGGAAAACCTATAAAAATAGGTGGGCGTGGGCCCACCGGAGGGACTCGGGCGTAAGAATGAGTAATTTGAATATTGTCTTTATTCACAAAGTTGGAGCTAAAATTGCGTACCTGATTATGAAGAATAACCCCCTTTATATAGGTGTGCATTAGGGTTTGAGATCTATATTAGGAACTAGAATCCTATTTTGAATGGTAACTCTCTTTACTTTATATCTTTTTTCTTGCTACCCAAGACTAGGAATCATTACTTGATTTACCTACCAGATTCGTTCCCTTATTTACTCTAGGGTTTTGCACCTCCTTTGCCATATCGGGCTTCGCAGGAAATCTGCTCCTCTTCTATTTTGGACTGCTTTGTCGTAATTCAAATCTGGATTGTGCCCCTCCGGGGATTATTGGGTTAGTCCCTATTTTTGGGCCCCCTACAACGATGCTTAAGCTTTACCCACCGCAGCAGGCTTCCTCAATCCACTGATGATAGATGTCTATCGATCAGCATTACTGTTGACTAACTATCAACTGTTAATATAGAAACTTAGCGATTCACTGCGTATACAAATTTTATTACTATCGGTGGATAGCTTTACTAAGTAACATTTATCCACTTCCAAACACTTTTATTCTATATAACATTAGATAAGATACAAAGCATTAATATACAAAACATTGGATAAGATACTATATTAGTATTGTATAAACATACATCAGGGTTTAAATATCATCATCATTTATTTTTTTTTAACAGAAAGTAGGTGTGGTAGATTTGAGCGTTGTCAACTAGTATTAGAATATATGATGTCCTATTATTGTTAACCATTTTAATTTATTTATATAATATATATAACACCCTTTAGAGATAATTTATTTGATATCATAATGGGTCCAATTTTTTTTTGTCAAAGTGTTTTCTCAAACTTCCACCGATATAAGAGGAAAATGATATGAATATAACTAGACATCAGTTGCCCAAGACTATCTCATATCACTAAAAAACAAGTATCATAGGATATATGGGAAAGTGAAATCCTTAATGCAACTGAACAAGGTATCCCAACACCCACTTGACTTTATCAAAAACCATATATATCCAATTGGTTAATCGGAGGGGGGAGGATGATAAAAACCTCAGGTAAAAAAAAACATCTCATTAACATTATGAAATTTATTCCCATTGAAAGTGTATCACAGGGGCGTATACAGAAATTATACTCAATGGGGCCAAAACAAAATTAATGTCGAAATTTTTAATTGAATTTTATTAAAAATATATTTCATCTATAATATTATCAATTATTAATATAATTTATCATATTAAATTTATAATTAGTGGGATTGAAATTAAAATTTATACACTACAATCCAAAAAAATATATTAAAATTTTATGGTATTTTTAAATTTTGGTTGGCTCGGCCGACCCACAGATACTACACTGCATACGCCCCTAAGTGTGTGTATTGTTTATGGATAAGTAAATCTTATTATTTTCAAATATGTCAGCCGAGTTATAGGTTATTAATTTGGCTGGAATTTATATGTTCATGTAAAATAATATTTAAAATAGTAATAGGTATATTAGTGAGTAGAGTACTACTAGCCATCATCTCTAATGCTTTTAATCGGGTTCACTCGAATATTTTGTGAAAAGGTATGAAAACTATCTTAATTGGGATGATTCATTGCGTCTAGATAGCAGTAAATAAATGAAACCCCAGGTGTGTTGATGATGCATATATATTTGCATTGTTTGTCTTGGTTTTATCTTATGCAGGTTAACACAAGAAGTGGAAAACAGTTGTAAAACAGCAAGCTGTTTGGAAGCAGTAGAAATAGTAGGTTCATCAGCATGTCCAGGTGCAGAATGAAGAATGTCTAGATATATTCTAGGCAGATAAACAAAGGAGTTGTGCTGATACAAAAGTCCACTCCATACAGGAGGTTTACGTAGCCCAAGAGGAGTCCAGAAAAAAGAAAAAGAATGAAGGAAAAGACCAAGTCAAATTGCAGTTGAAGGCTCCTATATAAGGTGTCCTGAAAACATGTAAGCTCTATCGTCGGATTCGACATCATCCGCTACAGCCTCTTCATCATCCGCTACAGCCTCTTCATCATCGGCAGTACCCTGGACTCTGCTTCCACTGGGCAGGTCAGCTGCATGCTTGACAATGTAGTCGACAGAATCCTCTTCACGAATGAATGGAGTCTTGGGGTACAACTTATTATAATAGTCCACGCAATACTCCAGGTCCCAGTGCTTCGAATCACCTTTCTCATGCTCAACCATCATACACAGCCTCTCCCACATGACTTGCCGCTTGGCCTCATTTTCGGTGCGCTCCACCAACTCATCATTACACTTATCCATACTCTTGACGTACGCATCATACTCCACTAAGGCAGTATTCCTTTCCAGCAGCGCGTTATCACGCTCCACTTTCAGTTGAGTACATTTGATGCGCAGCGTGGAAACTTCAGTTTCCAACTGTTCGTTGCGTATAAGGAAAGTCCGAGCTTGTGCAGCCACGCATAGATTGGCTTGAAAGGCCTGCGCAGTAGTAAACGAACCCGTCAGTGCGTTGGATGAATGTGTTAAATTTGTAAACATAGTTGCTGGACTAACTGACATATTCACTTACATGGAATGTGTGTCCAGTGGCATGAGCATTAATCCGGTCGAGCTCCATATGGTCGTACCCCTCGACTGCCTCAGGCATCAGCAAGTGGGGCAAGTCTGAGGTGAAAGCCAATGGACGGGCATGTCGATTATAACCAGGGATTGGTGGAGGAACTCTGGGAATCTTGGGAGCAGGAAGAATTTCCGGCTCGATCCTCAGCTTCTTAATTGAGGGGCCAGAAGAGGTAGTTCCAGCTGCATCCTTAGTGGAGTCAGTAGCCCCAGGTTTTCCACCTTTACAGGGAAACAACTCTTTCCCAGAAATCTGGAATCTTGGTTCCTTGGTCTCTGCAAAAAAAATGAATTAAGAAGTGAGTCAACCAAAAAAATTTGACAAAGGAGAAGTACCGGAGTTCTAGAGAAAGACGTATACCGAGTTTCCTTTTCACGCTAGGAGAAACAAGGGCAGCGACAATAGAGGCGTGCATTAATTTTTCCTTTGGGTCAAGTCTGGACTGAGCTCTGCTCCTTGTTCTGGCCACAATAGGGTCCTTTGGAACACTAGTAACCTGCTGTTCAGCCTTGTCAACATTCTCATCATCCGACCCGACTTCCTCGACTTGCAGCGGATTGAGTGAGTCACCTCCCTCCTTCAGACCTGACATGGGTTTCTTCCACGCGGCTTTGGAACCAGTCCTGCCAACATTACTACGGGTCCGGTACGTCTCATTGCTCTCTTTCTTAGTTTCGGCCTTGTTGTGCTTCTTCATAAATTCCTCCACATTGATATGAGAACAATTGGGGATTTCACGCCCCGTACAATTAGGAAAAATCTTGTCCTCAGGTAGGAGGGCATAGATCTTGTCAGCCACAACCTTTCCCCGCGCCATCAAAGCGCTGATCATCAATCCCACCATCTGAAAATCATCCACAACTACAAAATTGTCTTATCATGTCGACTCGATCAAACACAGAATAATACGTGTGACACTAATATAATAACCAACCAAGCACTAGTACAAAAACATAAGGGTTATCATTTAACAGCTAAACAAGCATTGATGCATACACAAAGCTGTGACACCCAACGACTGGATAACTGATAACGCCCGACGTGACAAAAGGAAAGGCAACAATTCTTGACAACTGTAAATCATTTTACTGACACAAAAGTAAACAAATATGACAATAACAGCTGGTCCCCTCTTTTCGAATTAAATAAATACCATTTACAATAGGTGGACCACACATCACAAACCCAATTTCCAAATTGGGACCAAACATAAAAACACCCGTGTTTCAACAGTTGGGGACAAACGAAATAAAGGAAGAGGCGACAACAATATACAAGTCCAGATCAAGTAACTCCAATTTACATGCACATATATGTCACAGATTCCTCAATAGCAAAAAGAAAGGAAAAATCTTACTTATTGTCCACTGATCAAACAGAAACTTTGTTGCCTCTTCACTGCCTAGAGAAGATTTTTCTCCAAAGAAGAATTCTCCCCTCCAACCTCTGTCATGCACTTCGGTGATATTCCAGATAAGAGCTTCTCTTTTCTTCCTGACAATTAATGTGATTCTCACCCCCTGGAACTTCTTAGTGGCATAAGCGTAGCATAAGGTGTGGATATTGATGCTGAGATTATGCTTAGCTTCAATCGCATCAAGTGAGGTCAAAACCCTCCAAACCATAGGCATCAATTGACAAGGAGACGCCTTGCTAACAGCCAGAAAATCTTGTGTGAGTTTCGACCAGGTAAAGGACATGCCGATGTCAAAAGGATGATATACAAAGCAAATCCAATTTTTCCTATACCAGTCGGGTTGAACCTCGTCGGGTGGAATCACCAAGTTTGGAATGGGGTCCTTGGGCATGATTTCCCTCACCTTCTTCAATTTTTCCTCAGTCATGGTGTTGTCATCTTTCTCAGGCTGCACAAGGAGGTGGACTGGTGTCCACTCGGCGCCAGATTTGATGACGTTCTAAGCAATGTGTTTGTGAGCCATCGGAGTTGGGCTTAGAGAAATGAGTGAGTGGAATCACAGAGGAGGAGTAAGAAAGATGAAGTGTGTGAGATTTGATTTTTAAACCCTCGATTAGCCCTAAAAATTGGGGATAAAGGAGAATAGTAGAGAGAGAAGAGGATAAGGAGGTGGGTTTGGTTTTCAAATTGAAGATAAGTAATGAGAGAGATGGATATGTATTGTGGGAATAGATT
>JAUEJK010052929.1:0-12317 GCA_032274865.1 Eryngium alpinum | reverse complement strand
TGGTCAGACTTTAGGCAATTGTTCAATAAAAAATTCCGACGAAGTGAACTGGAGTTGGATATAAAATTCCAGTTCGATGACAACATAACCTATACTATTACTTTTGATTCCATGTTTTTGTTAATGTTTTTCGACTTAATTTACGAAGGAGTTGTTTGATTTATTAAATATAAATAGGTACGCCGGAATTAAACCAATAAAGTTGAAAAACTTATAACTTTAATATTTACTATTATTTAAATATTAGTAAATTAATATTTATTAATTATAAAAAATAATTAAAAAATAATTAATTAAAAAAATAATATATATTAAGTATATATTTAAAAAATTGATTTTTAATTAAATATTTTTCAAAATTTATATATTTTTCTTTTTTGAAAAGCAAGATTTTATAACCATTCCGAATCAAGTTGGCCCGCTATTCCAAAAAGCCTGGCCTTACAAAGAAAACATAATCCAAGTCCAACTAGGTAATGCAGCACATACAAAAACTTAAAGCCAACTGAACTAAATTACTACCCATACCACTACACTAACTAAACCAAACAATACCAGCTAAATAGCCCATTTAGGCATTCCCATCATCATTGTCCACATTATCCAAGTCTTGGTTGAGGTCCAAACCATTTTGAGCATTGTGATTCTGCTGGGCCTGCTGTTGGAGGTGGGCTTGAACAGCTCTCTGAATGATATCAATTGCCATATTGACGTGCTCCATTGCTTCCAGTCCATGATTAACAGCTTGCCATAAGTGTGCATCATTTCCTTGATTTGGATTGTTAACAATCACCAGCCCATCGTGAATTTCTTCATTTGCCACTTGAACCTCCTGCACCACTTTCTCTATACCATTTACAAAATGAACTTCCTCCTCATCCATCTTTGGAAACTGCGCTTGCACCCCTTGGTTTCTCTGGTTGCCCCATTGAGGAAGCAGAGCATCTTGAGCACGCCTCTGTTGACGGGCCCTCCTAATTGCCTCATCCCAGATAGGATCACCGAAACCTTCAAACTCCACATTATCTTGGTTTTGATTCCATTCTTCGAAACCAGGGGGAGGACCATCCTCTTGAACCACTGGGGCCATAGGATTAAAAACTTCTCCAAGTCCCCAGTTAGGTTGAGCATCAAAGTGCCTACCTATGTCCTCATCCAGAAGCTCTCCCAGTATACCAAAGGGATTGTCAAAAAATACAAAATCCCAATGATTCTCCCTTGCATGTGAAGCCACGTAAATGGCTGGCTAATTCACTCTAGCAGGAACAACTTTAATAGAGAACTCTGAGGCCTGCCTTGTCATGTTCAGGATCTGCCTCACCAATGATCTTACATTAATATCAACGAACTGATTTGGGAATCTTATAGCATGATCAGCTTCCATGTCTGAGGTGTCTAACTCAATCCTTAGGCTAGGGCCATTAGGGTTTCTGAGTGACAATGCTGTCTGGATTCCAAGGAAGACAACTCTCAACTTAACCATGATGGGATCTCTATCTTGTGTTGAGAGTACAAACCCTCTCAGAAGAACACCATCACTATCTCTGACCACCCCTCTAATGCCGCTTCTAACATTCTGTCCCCCTGCCAGGGCTGCTATGGGGAGCAAACCTTTTACATTGACTCTCACCGCTCCTATTCTTGGAGGTCTCCAAACCAAATCTTCCATTTTGAAGGAGCTACACCACCAGATTGAAGAGAGGAAGGAAATCTTTGAGTAATATTGAGAAATGAGTGAATGGAATGGGGTAAAAAAAGTGAATATAAAAGCTACTAAACCCCTAGAGTAATAATTACAACTCTTAAACACTATTGGTTGGTGTTCCTTGGGAAGTGAGACGGGAGCAATGCTACTCCAAGTTAAGTACCGGTATGACTTTTCAAATCCCATCATGAAAACGGTATCTATATCCATCCAAAACTGGGCCTCCTTCTCCTTAATCCTTCTTGGGCTAAAAGATGGGCTTGTTTAATAAGTTCTCTTTCAACCTTCACAAAAGTCACTTGATGGGCTTCCAATATCATTTTGATATAGGCCATATTACTGTCCTTAATCAAACAGAAGGGGCTACACGTGTTTTTGGCCCAGTTTACTAGTTGTAAAGAATCAGAAAAGAAAGTCAGACTGGTTTTTTGAAGGTTTGCTTGGAGAATTCCTTTAATTGCGAATATAAGTGCTCCCATTTTAGCTTCATATGCCGAATTTACATTTCCAGGTGCTGAGAAGATAAATTTTAACTTCCCATTCTTATCTTCTATTAATCCTCATATTCCCGCCGACGAGCCCTCATTTATAGATGCCACCCAAGCACCATCAGTAAAGATTCTCAAGTTAGACTCCTTGCATGCATGTGGAGAATTGACGTTGTCTAAGTCCTTACACAGTCTTCTTGGATCTTCAAACCAAGCTTTTCTGTCCTTTCTTGTGATTAATCCCGTAGCCTCTGCCCATTCATAAGATCTTAGTTTTATTGTATAAATGAAGATATCCTTTTTGCATCTTGTTTTCTGGAAAGTAAACTCATTCCTTGTTAGCCATAATGTCCAAAGAGCAGCAGCCAAACTGACATTCCATCCCTTTTTTAAATGTTTCCCTTTTGATACTCCCATCCAGGACCAAGGTATGGTGGTGTTTTCTGTCCAATTCAGTTTTCGGAAACCCCACCAAGATTCCAAAAGTTGTATCATCCACTGAGCAAGCTCACATTCAAAAAAGAAGTGTTTAATGGATTCAATTTCCTTTCCACACCATTCACATATTGGACCTAATTGAAGGACTATTCCTCTTTCAGTAACCAAGCTATTAGTAGGAAGGATATTATTTCCAAGCTTCCATAAGAATATTTTTACTTTAGGTATGCATTTGAAACCCCACAAAGCCTTCCATCTAGCGTTCGAACCTGCACTGATGATCCTTAGATACAAAACTTTTGATTTGAAACCAGAGGTGGAGTGTTTCCAAATGAGTAGATCATCCCATTCTTTTAGAGTAACCTTGGACAATGAGAGTAGGAGTGAGTTTAGGTCTTCTAATTCACTGATTCTCAATGTCCTTCTCCATGCCTCTCCATTTGGTTAAGCCAAAATGTTCTTATTCTTTGATACCCAATTCAAACTTTTAAGTTTCCAAAGAGACAACTTATATAATTTCCTCAGTTTAACTGCCATAATTCCATTCCCAGACCAATCATCCTCCCAAAACCCTATAAGGTTACCATTACCAACCTTCCATCTGAAATTTCCTTCTGCTAGCTAGTTTCCAATGCCTCCATCTTTTGTAATGTTTCTTATTGAATTAAGACTATTAGATAGTCTCAGTTCTTCATACCAGTTGCATATATTCTTACATATCTCATTCCCATAGATGTTTTCAAGTATCCTCCTCCATAAGCAAAACCTGCTTTTCATCCATTTGAAGTGCCATTTAGCAAGCATGGAAGTGTTATGAGCAAAAAGATCTCCTAAACCCAACCCCCCAGATTGTTTGGGATTACAAATTCTGGACCACTTACATAAATGCAATTTCCTTTGTCTTTTATCCTGGCCCCAGAAAAAAATCATTCTTATTTGATCCACTTCTTTTATGGTGCCTCTTGGTATTTTAACCAAATTCATCCAATAAACTGGGAGATTGTTTAGGGTAGAAGTTATCAGAATTGATCTCCCTGCAACAGATAACAAACTGCAGTTCCAAGATATGAGTTTTGATTGGAATTTATCAACCACCGGCTTCCATGTACTCTTCTTGGAGAAATTTGCACCAATGGGAAATCCCAGATACTTGAAAGGGATTTTTCCACTATCGCATCCAAGAATTCTTTTACATTCCATAGTGTCTTCCCGAGAAGTTCCAAAAGTGAAGAGAGTGCTCTTTCCAAAATTTATTTTTAGACCTGTCGTGTGATAGAAACAATTGAGTATGTGTTTGATACCAATCACTGACTCTGTCTCTGCTTCCAGGAAAAGTATAGTATCATCTGCAAACTGCAAATGAGATATTGAAGATCCATCTCCAACTCTCAAACCTTTAAAAATGCCCATTAGCTCTGCCTTTTTTAAAAATGCACTGAAAACTTCTCCAACTATGTTAAACAACAGAGGGGAGATGGGGTCTCCTTGACGTAGCCCTCTTTTTGGATCAAATTCATCCGAAGGGGAGCCATTAACCAACACTAATACCTTTGATGTTGACAAACATGTAAGGATCCATTGCCTCCATGTTTTTCCAAAATTCATTTTCTCTAAAGCTCTCATAAGAAAGGACCATTCCACTGAATCAAAAGCTTTTTGAAAATCCAACTTGATAATGATGCCTTTTGATCTTGATCTTTTCAGCCATTCCACAATTTCATTTACTACCAGAATGTTGTCACTGAGGTTTCTTCCTTGAATGAATGCTGACTGCTCTTCTGAAATAAGTTGAGGAAGCAATCCTTTCAACCTATTTGCTAGCATCTTCATTATAATTTTAAGAGTTGAGTTTATGAGGCTTATTGGCCTGAAATCCTCTAACCTTTTTGCATCTTGTTTCTTAGGAATCAGAGTAATGAAAGAAAAGTTTATTCCCGGATCCATTTGAAATTTTTTAGCAAATTTTGTCACCACATCTTCTACAGAGCCTTTGATATGATCCCAAAAGAATCTTATGTAAGTGAAATTTAAACCATCTAGCCCAGGAGCTTTCTTTGGATCACAACTGAGCATGGCCTGGTGGATTTCCTCTTCCCCAAAATCTATTTCCAGCTTTGATCTCTGTGCCTTAGACAATCCCCCTAGTTGCAAACTACCTAAATCAAAAAGTATATCCTTTTTGTTTGCTGCAAAAAAGTCCTTGAAATAATTCTTGAAAGCTTTTTTAATGTGAGAAGGTTCAGTTAGCACTTTACCATTCACACAGATCTCAGTTAAGTTATTCCTAGCATACCTTTCCTTAACTGATGCATGAAAGAATCTTGAGTTTTTATCCCCTTCAAGGAGCCAGTTGCACCTCGATTTTTGCCTCATTTGATCATCCCTCTTATGGTATAGATCCCTCAATTCCATCTCCAAATTCTCTCGATCAATAATGTTGTGGTCCTTCTCTAGTTCATTAATTTTTTCTTCTAGGATTTTTATTTTATTAATGATGGAATCCTTTTCTTTTTTGCACCAATTGTTTAAATCAACACGCAATGTTTTGAAAGCCATTGAGATACCTGAGTTTTTCAGAATATCCTTTCCTTCATTTTCCCAGAAAGCTTTGATCTTTCCTCTGTAATCTTCATCCTTTAACCACACATCAAAACATCTTATTGGTTTTGGACCCCCAGTTCCTGATATCAGATGTTAGCAGTAATATTTTGTGATCTGAGTGTTTTTTTGGATGACTCATGCAAGTTCATTTCTTTTCTCCTATCCAATGAGTATTTACAAATGCTCTGTCCAGCAAACTTTTTTTTCCCATTTTTACCAAACCAGGTAAAATTTCCATTCATCATTTTGATGTCCACTAGACCTAGTTGAGAAATAAAATCATTGAGAAGAGAGGAGTGCCTTTCCAGG
The DNA here is from genome assembly GCA_032274865.1 of Eryngium alpinum. NCBI lineage: Eukaryota > Viridiplantae > Streptophyta > Magnoliopsida > Apiales > Apiaceae > Eryngium > Eryngium alpinum. The sequence goes on along the minus strand of JAUEJK010052929.1, from coordinate 6,776 downwards.
TGTAGACAGTTCTCTCTTTCTGAGCTATCTCTTACACAGTTCCAATCTCCTATGAAGCATACTGGTTTATCCATCCATCTTAAGTAATCATCTTTAAGTTCTCTGAAGAATGACTCTTTTCTTTCCATGTTATGAGGCCCATACACATTATAACAAATTATAGTTCCACTATTTTTGACACTAGCAAGAACTACCCTTATCCAGTTTCTTTCTTTCCTATGATTCCAACACCTGAAAAGTCCATCATCCCAAGAGATTAGTAATCCACCTGACAATCCAATAGCCTCACTGTGTATCATGTCACTATGTGTGCCATTCCATATCCTATTACTTTGGAATTGGCTCCAATGTTTATTCTTAGTCTCTTGTAAGCAAACCACTTGTGGCTTGTGCATTTGAATTGCTGATCTTAAGTTATTTAAGCTTGTATGATTGCCTGCACCTCTAATATTCCAATTTAGAATTGATACCTCCATGATCATAACAGGATCTGTCCTTGGGAGGTAGGTTCTTATTAGGCTAAAAGCACTAAGCCTAACTTTTCACCAACCTCTAGCATACCTTGCGTGTTATCCTGTATCTTATTATCCAAGGTCCTCCCTTTAGAAGATGTTTTTTTCCTCATCTTTACTGAAAGGTCAAAAGGATTTTTCTTCAAACCTATTCTTTTCCTTGGCCTTCCTCTTGCAGATTTTATTATGAACTTTTGCATCAAGTTACATAGATCATTCTCAATGTGCTCAGAAAGTTCCAACCACTCCTCATTAGAAATCTGACTTTGAATCATCTTATCCATCCATTCCATCTTCTTTTCCAATATTAATCTTCTCTCCTTTTCATAGGCTCCAATTGGTTGTATAAGTGGACTATTGAATTCATTTCCTGCCTCAGCTCTAACTTCTATGTTCTTATCATTTCCTTCATTAGCTTAGCTTAGTGACTCAGGAACAACAGTTTCAATTGAAAGAGAAGGTGTATTATTTACAGGTGAAACTGAGCTATATTGGTTACCTTCATTTGGTTGGTATCACATGTGGTCCTTCTTTATTGAAAAAACTTCATCTTTAGCTGCTTCATTTATGGAAACTTTACAAATGTCCCCTTCCTCCAATGAGCACCAATAATCCAAATTTATTGGTTTGTTCCATTTTGTAGCAATAACTGCCTTTATGGGACCAATTGAGTCCTCATTCAAGACATCAAGGTTATGGTCTAAAATCTTACCTATGCGTTTCAAGATTTTCTCCAAATTATCCTTATTGTAGTATCCAATGGGAAGCCCTTGACATGAGATTTTACAAGTTCTGTCAATCTTTAACTCCAGTGGATTAGCTTCAGACATTCTGTTAAACCATTGATCTAGTAGAGTCCAATTTTTCTCTTTCATTTTCTTATATAAATGTTCATCCTTACATCTTATAAGGCATCTACCATCATCCAAGGAGTGAATATCAAAACAAAACAAACCCTCCTTTATCATTTCTTTTCGAATCCCATTTATGTCAAGGATTGGATCTCCCACCAAAGCGCATTTCAAAGACTCTAACATCTTCTCATCTGCTTTCAGAATTACGTCCTTGTTAAAGACTTCATGAGGAGCACCCTTATTATTTTCCAATAATATGTTCTGTCTCTTGTTTTCCTTTGTCAAAGATTTTACTTTATCTCCATCCATAGCTTGGTATGGTGTTTCCTTTCTCCCCTGAGAGGAATTCGATCCAGAATTTGGATTTTGATTTGAAAGCCCATGTTTTTCTCTAGCTTTATATGCCACCAAAGGATCCCCATATAGCTTCCTTCCATTTAACAGATGTATAACATTTTCTATATCCTTTTCAGATTTGAGGATGATGAAACCATACCTTCCATTATTTTTATTTCTCCTCTTTGGCAAGATGGTGTCTTTTATGATTGCAGCTTCATGAACCAGAAGCCAGATGTCTCCTGATCTTACTTTCTCATTGATATTGTTTAGAAAAATTGTTGGGAAGTTCCTTCTTGCTTTCCTCTGCACTTGAGTCCATCCTCCGCTCTCATCTTCATTCCCGTTCGATATCCCATTAATCAAAGCCTCTTTGAATGTTCGATTCATTCCTTTCTTGATCCATTGCTTCTCACCTACTTCATTGAGCTTAGATCTGCCATTGTTGGATTTAAAATTCAAAATCGCGCCTTGATCGCCTCGATCGCCCCTCTCCCTTTCTCTCTCCATCTCCCAAAGAATTTATTATTAGGATTTTTTTAATAACTTAGAAGTCAAAATTTATATTCTATAAAATATATTTTATTTTTCAAAATTTATATTCTATAAAATATACTAACTTAATGTTAGAAATAGAATTTCATTTCGATATCATCTTAATATGATTTTTAATTTCAAATCATATTGCTCCGTCACTACACCTGAATCTAATTGATTTATCAGCTTATAAATTGATATTAATATTTTTTTGGGATCGGTGAAATAGGCACAAGTGATGAAACCAAGTCTTTTAGTCCAAATTGTATAACAAACAAATGTAGTGCTTGCAAATGGAAGGTATAGATGTGTTTGGTAAATCTGAACTTATAAGCTAATAAATCAATTAGCCATCATCTTTTGTCTCACTTATAGCCATCATCCGCTTGACAAAAGATGATGGCTAATAGCTCAAATTACTTATGACATAATTGCAAGCAGTGTTTGGTGCCTCTAAGTACCCGTTTGGTGTACCTTAAAATAAGTTACTTATGACTTAAATTTAATAAGTTGACTTAAATAAATAAGTGAAATCTGTTTGGGGTCTCACTTATAAATTACGTATAAGTTATAGAGGTGTTTGGTAAATCTGAACTTATAAGTTAAAAAAATTAAAATTAATTTAACTCAATAATAATAATATTTTATTAAATAAGAAATTAAAAACAAGTTTTATAAATATAAATTATTTTAATTATATATTATAATATAAATAAATTATATATATATATATATTATTAAATTAATTACATTTATATATTTATGTAGCATAACAATTAACAACTTAAATTTTAAACTTTTATCAATCGTATTTTATTACAAGTTATTTTTTAGAAAATGATATTATAATATATTTTATAATATATAAATTTATTAGATTTCAATAATGAAGAAGTGAATATATACATTTTATAAAATACGATATGAGTTAAAAAATATTATTATATTACCTAATTTATAATTTATATATTATATATAATAATTATATATATTATTTAATTATAGAAATATGATACAACTATAATGAAGTAATGGGAAAAAACAAAAAGAATGGATGGACTAATAACTATTGTGTACAAGGCAATAAGAGAGAAGAGAGAGAGTCAACTTATTTCACCAAAGTTGGATTCTCCAACTTTCACAAATGGGCAAAATAAGTCCATATAAGTAGCTTCTACTTATTCCCCAAACAACAAATAAGTAGCTTAAAGTTAGACTGGAAATTTTAAGTTCAAAAAACGGAACCCCAAACACCCCCTTTCCGTCGGATATAGACTGGGGCTGTTTGGGTAACACTTATAAGTGGCTGTAACTTATAAGCTGAAAAAAAACCCACATATTTGGTGCTTTTTTTTCAAGCTTTTTTTATAAGTCAGCTTTAAGCCCATCCAAACAGCTTAACTTAAAGTGAGAAAATCACTTATAAAAAAAAGCTTGAAAAAAGCACCAAATAGGTCCTTTTTTTTTCAGCTTATAAGCTGCAGCCACTTATCAGACTTACACAAACAGCCTAAGTAAGTATTATCGATCGTCGGAATTGGTCGGAAATGCTTTGATCGGTTATAGTGTTTGGTCGGATATACTATTATAATCGACCGAATGAAAGCGTCGGATATATTCCACGTGGACCAGATTGTGGCCCCACGAAACCACGTCTCAGCGCCATGTGTGTCGGACTATAACCGACCGACTTTCAGAATCGTCGATTTTATGTCAGCCTTACGTGGACAACCAAACACACATGTTGAAATTCTGAGCATGAGTATAACCAACTGAAGTGGCAGAAACAATCGGTTATAAGTGATCGGTTATAATTTTATACAGTAGCTTTTTTTGGCCTTATTTCTGACTATTATAATCGACCGGCAACTTATGCTTTCCGTTGGTTATAGTTTGGTTTCTAAAAAAAGTTTTAAGCTTTCAGTCGGTTATAGTTATGCACTCGATCGGTTATATGCGTCGGATATGCCCTGTTTTCTTATAGTGTTATATTGCTCACGTGCGGAATGCTAAAAGGCAAATTAATTACTAAAATAATAAGACTTGCTAAAATTATCTAACAATTTTCTTTTAACAAATTAAAATAGTAAAATGAAGTATAAACACAAACAAATTATATATATATATATATATATATATATATATATATATATTCCATATCATTCTCGAAACATAGTAATACCACGGGCAGCTCTACCTTTAGGCGAAGGAGGCAGCCGCTTTAGGCCTCCAAAATTTTAAGGCCTCATATTTTATATTTACATATTCATAAAAGTTTAATATTTATTTTTTTATTAAAAAATATATTTTTATCTTTATATTTTAAGTTTAATTTTTAGTTTTTATTTTAATATCTTTAATTATTTTTATTAAAAAATAAATACTTCTAATAAATATTAATATTCTAAATTTAAAAATGAGAAATTTTAATTTTCTTTAGTTAAACTATTTTTATCCTAACATATTTTTTTTTAATATTTACCGTTCATCTTAGCTTAACACAAATATTACGTATCGTTTAGACACTGAAAATATATATAATAGTAACGTTTATCTTTTTATGTTATAATGTTACTTTTCAATTTATTCAAATATTTTAATAATTTCAGTATTATTAGAATATTCACTTTAATTTATGACGCTAACTTCTAAAATATATGTATTTATCTAAAATACAATAGAAAATTAGAAATAATTATTTACTAAATAAAAATTTATAATAACTATAAAATATATTTGACAATAATAAAATTATAAAAATAAGATAAATTATATAATTTCTATTTTACATAAAATTTGAAAGCTAGTATTTCAAGTTTCGCTTTAGGCCTCTAGAAATCTTAAGCCGCCCCTGAGTAATACTTTTCCAAAACATATATGTTTGATTGGATAACTAGTAGTCTTTTTGTTCTCTTATATAAGTAGGTTTATACTATTTCACTCACCAAGAAATGATCTTAAAATAGATATATCATGCTATCAAGTGCAAAATGCATACTGTTGGGCCATGATTTATACTAGTTGGGCTGTGATTATTATTAGTTAAGTAGCTTGTTATATAACTTCTAGCTAAGCCCAAAAGAGAGGCCCATTTGTAATATTAGGTTTGTAGACTTGTATAAATAGAAAAGAATCCCTAAGAGAAAGGGACTTTTGGCAATAGAAACCTCCATGGTTGTATTAGAAAATATGAAGGAGGCGACTGAGGTTAGAGCTCCAGCCGCATCTACACTTATAATGGCTACTTAGTATAATCTCCGTATTTTCTGGTGTCAACACATACCTTGTCTCCTTTGTTTGAGATGAGATAATCACGTTGCGGGGAGCCTAATAGTGTTTGCAAGGAGGGATTCTTAGCGATTGCATCATCTTCTGCCATCCTTTCATCAGTAAATGGATACACTGATGCTCCGAAAGCTTCAAGAATATACAAATCTTTGTCAAAATTGCACAAATCTTTGTCAAAATAGTACAAATCATTGGGACATTGTATAATATTTATAAATATTATTTTCTATTATGAGAATAATATCCAGAGTACTCTATTTTATCAATTTTCGAAAAAGAAATTTTATCAAATGAATAAGTATTATTAATTTATTATATATCTATATTAAATGTTAAATTTATTACTTAAAATATATTATATATAATAATAATTATATTTATAAAATTTAATAAAAATATTTATAAAATATTTGTGTAATTACATGGGCCAAATAACTAGTTTTAGATAATATTCGCTAAAGATCAAATATTTGCAAATATTCAAATAATATTTTCCAAATAAAGATAATATTTATCAAATATGCAAGTTTAGCAAGTACTCACTTCTCAATTCTCATACTTATATTTGGTAACTACAAAATTTATAAGTGAATGTAAAGAAATTATTTCAAATTATTAAATATTTAAAGAATTAATATTTATTTATTTTTTAATTTACAGATTCGTACTCATTTTGTATATCACTTTCCACTTTTGCAATAACATCTCTTTTATCATATTAAATATTTTTTTATTTAATTTAATATTTTATATAATTTTAAAAATTTTAAAAATAATAATAATATATTATTTTTAAATATAATTAACGCTAATATTATTGAAGATCAACCTTATTTTAACTCTTTATAATTTATATAATTTCATTTTATATCATTTTAACTAATTAATATAATTAATTCCATTGAAGATATCTCTATATAGATAATTAAATGTGCATAGATCATAATTTATTATTCACAAAACAGTTGGTATCTTAAGTTTATTTTTTATTCACATAACTAGTTGAAAATAATAACTATGAGAATGATGATTATATTTTAGTGAATTTGATTCTATATTTAAAAGAAAAGACAAATCCATATAAAAAATATAATGAGTAAAACGTGTTTCTTTAATATTTATAATATATATTATAAAAATATTAATCATTAAATTATATAAGAGAAGATTTATTTAGATTTTATTTATATTATAAAAAATTGTTATATTAAAAGTTAAAGTTTTAATAATTTAGTAAATATAAATTATT
>JAUEJK010052610.1:0-12319 GCA_032274865.1 Eryngium alpinum | reverse complement strand
AACTCTTATTGATCATATGATAGCTAAGAGATCCACAAAGGTGTTGTCACTGCAATATATTACATTGCCTGCAGTAACATGCCTTTGACTTATTCTAGAAAACTGTACACGTATAAAGAATTGAATTTATCTAAGTATCCATACAAAAGAATTACTGTACAAATGAATTACTGTAGTGTTTTGATTGCTCAATACTTGGTTTTTCTAACAGGAGGTTTCTATGCAGTCTGCACAACTAGGAAAGGGTTAATTGAGTTAAAGGACTTAAATTGGTTTGTATAGAAAAAAAAATTTGATCTTCTATCTCTGTATTGGTTTATCAAGGAAAATCCTTCGGTCTCTAAAAAATTTAAGAAGAAGATAGATGATCTACTAAAATAAAGAGCTAAAGTAGCTGTTAAATCCAACCCTTGGAATATCAGCATTGATCCTATCAAATGGACTATAAAGTTCATGACTTTCAAAGAAGATTGGAAGGAGGTTAAATAGGATAAAGAGAAAGACAGTCTCACTGCTCAAAACCTCAAGGATCTTATCAGAATGCTTAAGACCGTGAAGACCAGAGACTTCTTCAACATGAGGGCTCTAATGGAGGAAAAACTCAATCTTCTAGAGCCGGAACAATAAGGTAAATCTGCATTAGCTCAAAGCTTAGGATCTTTGCAAAATAATAATATGCATCCCAATGATAAATCTGGTGTAAGGATTTATGGGAAAAGAAGAGAGGATGAGGAGAAAAGAAAGGAGGATGCAAGTAAAAGTCGAGAGTCTTGGCCAAAAAGTCTAAATATTATAGACTTGTTCTGATGATGCAGTTTTTAAGATGTAGTTCTTTGGCTTTCTCTGCATCAACTAATCTCAAAGGCTTAGAGCCTTAGATCAGGTACATTTACATTATCTACAACCTGTTTTTTTATGTTGCATGTATAGTTCTTATCTTTAGTCTTATATTTTTCTGTAAGTATGGAAAATGAGTTAAAAATTGTAGAAACACTGCAGAGCTAAAAATTAATATAGTAGTTAAACATTTTATTATCCCCAAAATGTCAGTTTTATCTATTCTTTATTTAGTTAGTTTTGGCATCATCATTGGTTTCTAAAAGGTAAGCATTGTTTCACAAAACTTAGGGGGATTGTTAGAAATAAACAAAGGGATGATACACAAAACACTACACATTGAATACTTGTAAATATACAATTTCTTATAATTGCTGTTCTTTATATTTCTACAGTTTACATAGGATAAATGATGGTCATTTCCCTGCATGAATAACATAATTATATGGCAGTGACTTAGGCATCTCACATACTTGACTTGGCTGCTACATCTTTAATAAGCATTGTACATGTGGTAGTTAAAGTTTCTATTTCATCTTCGTTCATACAGTTAAGCTTGTCACACTGAACTGCATATGTAATGAAAGCTTAGTTTGTAATTTCATTTTAGACTTGTTGTTTCTGCATTAGGATGCATTACAAGATAAAAACTCCAACTGGACAAGAAGCAAAGTTAACTGAAGTACTTGCAATGAAAATGACAATTAGCTTTTTGCTAAGCTTGGGGACAAATTAACTACACACACTCTAAATAGAATATTAGAAGATCATCAAATCTGGTAGAACAAAATAAAATGGAGTTTTTTTTTACCACATAAGTCAATAGAAGCACACAAAAGTATCTAGTTGTCAGATTTAAAAAGTTGCAGTTTCTGTAGCTTTATTGTCTCGTCTTAGTTTAGAAAAATTTGTATCTATATATATATTTTTAATATTGTTTTCTTTTTGAAGTTTTGCATTCAGAGGGTTGTGTAAAATTATCTTGTAAACTTAGTGTGAAACTTTGAGCTCCATTCTTGGAGATTTGTAGCCTTCTGGTGTTAAGATTGCTTCCATGAATAATCATCGTCAATAAAACCTAAACACAAACACGAAAATAATCAATACCAATATATATGTGGAAAACCCTCAAAGGAGGGTAAAAAGACATACGCCTCTCGCTCAACACTCAAGGATACAATCACCTCTCCTATAAACACACAACCCTAATTTTGCATACCTCAAAAGCCAAAAAATATCTCTATTTATAGCCTTACAAAATAACTTATTCTTAATCTACTTCGGATTATTATTTATGACAATATCTCTTTCCTTATTCTAAATAGGAATTCTACTACAAAATATATTCTTACTAGAATAAGATACACCTCAATTATCACAAATAAGACTTCGATTCGGAAAACGATTCTAACCCATATAGGAATTCGAGGCGGAATCCCAACAAATCATCCCTCGACTCGAATATTCTAGCACCTCAACAGAATATGAGAATCTCACTCTCTTCTCAATTTGCTTCATCTTTGTTCCGCTTTCTGTCTTCACATGCACTGGACTTACATATACATGGTAGATGTTCTTCTCATTCATCTTCCCATGAAGAATCAAATGCTTCCCTCTATACACCTTACAATGGAGCCTCTTTTGATATATCTGTACCCTCTCGATGCCAACACTCCCAAAGAAATTATATTCTTTCTTGCATCTGGTACATGTCCCACATTGGGAGCCTTCTTGATAGTACCGTCATGGAGTTTTAGATGAACTGTTCCAACACCTTGAACTTTCACCCTTACTTCATTCCCTATAATGATATTACCAAAATCCCCATCCGTGCATAAACTATCAAACATACTCGATCCTTACATATGTGCATGCAAGCAGCAGAATCCATTACCCACTCTGATTTATTCTTCACCGAATCAGGAACGGTATCCCTATTATACATCATAAAGTCTTTATCTTTGATCACATGTGAGGAATCTTCTTCATCAACCTTGTTCTTTTCCTTCAACTGCTTCAAACTCTTTAAATCATCTTTTAAGCTTGGACAGAACCTTTGCATGTGACCCGTTTCTCCACAGTAGAAGCACTCAACAGTACTCGTATCCTTCTTACTCGACCGAGATTTGAGTCTACTTTCCGGATCACCACATTTTTTACTCCACCCTCTTTCAGAACCTCCACGGTAGTAGTTTCTCACCACTTTGAAAAACAACAGCCTTTGTCATCCTCTCATTGTATCTAAGCACTTTTAACACATCATCAAGTGTTAAAGATGTTCTTCCAGCCAACAACGTCTGTTTAAAATACTTGAAGGATTGTGGCAACGATGACAACAACAATAATGCTTCTTCCTCATCTTTTATTGACACATCAACATTAGCCAATTGACATACTAGCCGATTAAAATTATTAATGTGATCTAGGAGATTACCATCATCATCCAATTTTAAAGAGTACAACTCCATCTTTAAATTAAGTCGGTTGGTCAGCTACTTCGACGCATAGATGCCTGGCAACTTGTCCCATAACTCCTTAGGTGTTTTCTTATTCAACACATTATACCTCAACTCTGGTGCAAGTGAAAGCCGATTGTACTCGCCGCTCTCTTCTGGATAATCTTCCAATCTGATTCTTTCATCTTATCTGGCTTCTTCTCTTCCAAAGCATCATTAAGGCCTTATTGAATCAGCACATCTTTGATGATTACCTACCACAAGGTAAAATCCATCTTCCCGTAAAACTTTGATGCATCAACCTTCAGCGATTTGAGATCGTCCATGAAGCCGAAAATATAACACAAAATCATCTTTCACCAAACAATAACAAATTTCTTCGGATAACCAAAATTAGATCCTCCCCAACTCAAAATTTGAGCTCCACCGTTCAGATTTTAGACCCGTGTGTTACGAAGTTACTGTCTAAAAATCAGCTCGATCTGACCACGGATGGCCCTCCGATCGTTAATTCTCCCACAGCTACGCATGGCAGATAATTCGTACGAGATTTCAACAATTAAATTTGTGACTGCCTCTTCCTTTGACAACGACTTCTTCTAAAACCCTAGCTCTGATACAATTTTGTTAGGATCTCTTCCACAATTAATCATCATCAATAAAACTTAAACACAAACATAAAAATAATTAACACCAAAATATACATGGAAAACCCTCAAGGGATGGTAAAAAACCATAAACCACTATAATGAATGTATTACAAGAATGGAGTCGCTCTTCTCACTCAACACTCAAGAATACAATCACCTCACTTTGATGCAAAACTTCTCTCGTGTTTGTTCTCTCTAAACACACAACCCTCTAATTTTGCATACCCTCAAAAGCCATAAAATATATCTATTTATAGCCTCACAAATTAGTATATTCCTAATTTATTTTAAATTTTTATTTATGACAATTATCTCTTTTCTTATTCTAAATAGGAATTCTACTACAAATATATTCCTACTAAAATATGATACACCTCAATGATTATAAATAAGACTTCAATTCATAATAGGATTTCAACCCATATAAAAATTCGAGGCGGAATCCCAACATTTAAGAAAGGTATAATCCAACCATCATCAATATACTAATATTATTGATATGAACTTGTGTTCTTTTTATTATTATTTGCGGTTCTTGACTATAAATTTTGGAAAATGTTATTTTCAGATCAATTTTTTTATTTCCAGATCATTTCTCTGCAAATGACTGAATTAACCTTGTGTATACATGAAACCAGGGGGCTGTGTATTTGTGATATGAGGGTGTTTTGTAATATCATTTAACATTGCTCTGGAAATTAAAAAAAGTTGTCCTAAAAATAGCATTTCCCTAAATTTTTATCGTTGTTATACACTCTTCCTTTCTCTGCATATGCACAAATTAAGTTTTAAATCATGAAAACTTATAAAATTTAGAGGTCGTTTGGTTGGATGTAGGAAGTAGATTCCTATGGGAAGATGAAATACACGTGTATTACAAGTGGCTAGGAATTATGAATTATTTGGTTACGGGAATTAAATAACCGTGAAAAGTTACACTCACCAAGGAAAGGTTGGTAAGTAACTTCCTCCATTTTATAGGAATTAGAAATTCCTAGGAAGTAAATTTCATCCATTTTTTTTTTCAACCAAACAACTATCTTATTTTCTACTTCCCAAAAAATTTAAATATTTGGATATTAAAACTCCAACCGAGCACTTATATTCAAGTCCCTTGTGTAATTTTTCTTGAACCATTTTCTGGTTAATATGATTTACTTATAATATATAGTTAACCATTATAGATTAAATAAGCAAAATTTTAAATATCAATATTATGTTGTACATATTTTATTTTTTATTAAAATATAAATTAAATATTAATAGATAAAAAAGTAAAATTTAAATTTTAATACTGTATTATATATATTTTATTTATTAAAACTCTAAGATCAAAAGTAGGAATTGAAAATTAATAATATTTTATAATATAATTATTTAATAATGGGCGTGCAATACAAAAATGTGCTCGTATAAATAAGAAAGGAACTGAAGCACGTTCATTATTAGTCTGTAATCTGTATGTACGGATGTACCTGAAACATTAACGGAGACGGCGCGTATAATTTAAATATTTATATCATAATAATAATATAGAGTTTTTATTCAATTTAGATTAACTATAAATTATTGAAAATATAATTAAATTAACAATTAATTATAAAATAATATATATCGTATAGCAATAATTAGATAACAGATTGTATCCTTTGCTAAATCTTTATTTTTAACATATATGCTCTTTATATGGTAGCGTAGCGCCTTTTTAATTTAAATTTTAATAAATTAATAATTTTTTTAATATAATAGTAGTCTGATCGTAATATGGGTCCAGAGCAGGTGATTAGGACAGCAACCGGGGAATCGCATATGGTTCCGAGGCCTTAAATTTCATTGTTTATTTATATTTAAATATAAAAATGATTAATAATACTTTTATTTAATTTTTAAATTAATATTTATATTAAAAATATTAATATTAATTCAGTAACTTTAATAATACAATAAATTCGTTATTTTCATATACTTAGTTTATTATTCAAGTGTCTTCGAATAATCTTATAGATAAAAAAATACATTATTGTTATATTAATATTTTAAATTACTTAAAAAAGTATTTTTAAATGACCTCATTTTAGAGTTTGATTAGGACCTCTCAAATCCATCAATCTATAACATAATAAGTTTTCAAAAATCTCAATATTAATATATAATTTCTCTAATATTATAAATTAACTATTATTTAAAATATAAATAGTTATGATAATTCGATGAATTGCGATTTTAATTTTGTTTTTCTTATAAATATAAATCTAATAAACACTCATTATTATTTCTTATTATAAATTCCAAAACAGTTATACTGATTTCTCAAATATACTAAATAGATTATATAAGATTTTTACGAACTTCATTATTCATTATGTATAACTATTTTAAAGATTTGTTATTATTATTAGTATTTTTTTATATAATTTATTATTTTTTTATAAATAATAAAATAATTTTTTTAATATTAATTTTATAAATTCAATATTTTATAATACTTTTAATTGTTTATATTGAAATTTTGTTACTAAAAACACTCTTTAAATTAATAGTATTAATAAAATTAATAACTTTTATAATTAATAAAATATATGGATCTAACATTGTTAATTTATAAAAGAAATTACTGTATATAACTCCCAAATTTGTATAATACTCCGTACAAAATAACAGGCAACAACATTACAAAAATAGGTAACAATTCGATACAAATAAAGGACACTGTGTTTGAGGAACATGAAAAAAGCATTAATCATCACAATTATTATGATTATTGAAACCTAATAATGACAACCAAACCAAAGGTCAGATATAATGATTTAGTTTGCAATGAGGTATGCCTCCACAGCCTTGAAAACTGCATCAGACTGCTCAGTGGCAAACTTAATATTCTCCTCAGGAATCACAGCATCACCTTTGGTGTTGAAAATGGTTGTGTGTTTTGCTGCACAGCCTCCATCAGCAGTTGGCACGAATACGAAATGATTTTCAATTGATTCGATTATTCCCAAAAGGATATCTCCGTCGATTATGCTGTAACTGAATGTCAATGCCTCCTTGTTGATTGCATCAATCTTGTGCTTCATTGTCTTGAATGGACTACCTGCATGTACATATTTACTTTTTGTAAGAATATCTCATATATATTTATATTCAAATTTCTACAGAATAAATTAGTTTTCAATAATGATAAATAACGCGAAAGAAACAAACCGAAAGAAAAACACGACTGATGTGTCATAACCCTATTTATTATAAAAGTGGACCCCTGGTAAACATAAAATCCCTCTTTTCAACAACCAATACCCCTCTCCCACGTCATTCGCGTTATAAAGTCGGCTTATTTAAGTCGCGTCGTGTAGTACTAAAATCTTAAAGCGACTGGAGTATATAATATTAAAATATTTTAAATTATTAAAAGTGATCGATAATTGTCAATTCTCTCACAATTTTAAGAGATTAATTTCGATTGGATATTGTTTAAAATATTTTAAATTATTAAAAGTGGTTAGAAGTAACAATCATTGATTAAAAGAACTTAAATTATAGATTCTCTCACAATCTTAAGAGGTCGATTTTGATGGGATATTATTTAAAATATTTTAAATTATTAAACGTGATTAGAAGTTAATTACGATTACTCGAATTTAAATTATCAATTTTTAACATAATCTTAATTTTAAGATATAGATTTCGACCTGATAAAAAAGAACTATAAATTATCAATTCTCTCAAAATCTAAAATATGGTTAGGGTGTGTTAATAGATATGACTAGCACTATTTATTACCTTCACCGAGGGTGATATGCTTGATGGTTCCAACTCCACCATCTCCTTCGAGGATCTCAACATTCTTGAAAGCTCCAGGCAAAGCCTTGGGGAAAACGCTTTCAGTATCAATGCATAAGGCATTGTACAATTTTTCTGCTGCCACTGAGGAAGTGACTTCTACTTCGGTCTTTTGGACACCCATTATATATATAAATGATATGAAAACTGATTATATTTGAAAGTTGATGCTTTGAGATTGGTACGATAAAATGAGAGGACTTGAGCTGCTATTTATAGCTGCAGTTCTTCAATTTTTTTATGTCAAGAAAGATGTAGTTAAGTCTGATTTTGTCAAAGGAGAGTGACAGAGTGGTAGGTGTATATTTTTTAAACAAGTTCTGTGGAGAGAATCAAAGGTCGATCGAGTCCATATATTTAAGAATGTGATGTAAAAGCATTGACTTATATAAATATATTATGTGGTTGATACTAATTACTAATTACGTAGTTAAATCATCATCATACTAAGCCTCTTTTTTTAACAAAGTTGGGATAGGGGGTAGGTTAACATGAACCATACGCGGGATCACGTCTAGTCGGTTACATGAATCATCTTTCTCCATTGGCTTTTATTCATCACTAAGTCCTCAGTCAATCTCTTATCTTCCAAATCTTTACGAATAACTTCCTCTCAAGTCTTATTTGGTCATTCTTTCGCTCTTTTAAACGTCCTAGATCTAAAGTCTCTATGCGTCGAACATGTGCGCTTATATATTTTCGTTTCACATGTCCAAATCACCGCAAATGATATTCATCTTTTCTTCTATAATAGTTACTCCAACTTTGGTCGTAATGTCCTCATTTCTAACTCTATCTTTATGTATTTAAATATATTATTTAAATATATAATATTAAAAAAATAAGATATTATTTTATAATTAAATCTTTTTATTAATTTCTGTTAATATATATATACAAATTTGGGATCCTTTTAATACAAATATTGAATTAAATCCTCTCTCTATATATATACTTAGGATATTTTTTCTTATATATTATTATAACTAAATAAAATTAATTCAAATCAACAATATTTCTAGCCAAAACTCAACAAACTGGACGGAATTAAAAAATAACAGTAAATCTATTCAATTTAGATGCTTGAGATTTATACATGTATTTGAACCGTGGATAATTAAAATATACATTATAAATATATTATTCTAAATTAAAACTATTAGTAATAAATTTTTAAACTATTATGTCTATGCTATTATTTTTCTAAATTAGATATATATGAAAATATTCATATGATATTTTAATTATAAAAATTTAAAATGTATATATAGTAGAACCTTTGACTCTGTCAAAGTGGAGACAATAAATGTTTAATTTAGACACACGATTTTTCAACTCTTTAGGCCGACTATAGAAAATTGTATATCTGTTCTTTAGTCGCTCGGTCCACACCTACCGACTTTTCATAGACCAAGTACATACGTTAA
The DNA here is from genome assembly GCA_032274865.1 of Eryngium alpinum. Taxonomy (NCBI): domain Eukaryota; kingdom Viridiplantae; phylum Streptophyta; class Magnoliopsida; order Apiales; family Apiaceae; genus Eryngium; species Eryngium alpinum. The sequence goes on along the minus strand of JAUEJK010052610.1, from coordinate 3,112 downwards.
TAACTACATGAAAAATAATTTTTTACTAAACAAATTATAATAAAATATTTACAAATTTACTGTTTTCAATGGCTTTTGTTTGCGTTATGCGATAATTTAAAATTTTATAAAAGAAAATAAAGATAAATATTTATAGATAGGAGTGCGCAAACATTCGGTTCACTCCGACGGAAAAGTTTCAATTCGATATTTACTATCGATTTTATTTCGATTCAATATAGGAGAAGTTTTTAATATATATCACAGTATTTTAATTTGATTAAACTAAAAATATCGATTTACTAAAAATACTTTTTTTATTCTTTAATTTTATAATTATTATTTTCTATCCTATCAAATTACTAATCTTAAAATCTAAACGACATCAGACACTATCGAGTGAACCAGTTATAACTCTTTTCTGCAGCTGTTGCATCTTTGTGAAGCAGAAAATATATCTTACTTGGATGAGATTGTTGGTGCTCCTAGAAGCTTGAGTTTAGCTAAGTATGTTGCATTAGAGGTCCGTTTTTATCAATGATTTAATTTAGTATCTCATGAAATATCAATATTCTTATATTTTCGGGTTTACAACCTAACATTTTCAGTTAACACTTCTTTTTTGTCATGACTGTGAAATTATTTTTAAAGATATTGCTATGAAGTTGTTTTTACTTGAGTTGTACAAAGATTTGTGATTGTATTTACTCAACAAAGTATAACCAAATTTTCTTTCGTAATTGACTCGTGTGATATAATGAGATACCTTGTATTTGTCATCATGTATCCGGTTATCGCCATGTTAGATATTCCCCTGTATGTGATGCTAGACTACACAAGAAAACTGAAACAGAGGAAGCCATGTGTATGTACTGGAGGTGGTTTTTGATTTCAGTTTTAAGTTTTATTATATGCTCTTTTGAGTTCAGTTTTAGATTCTATGAGATGATATGTTTAGTGTACTTGGAGCTCAAATATTATATTTATTTGTGGTTGTGGAATATAAATTTTAGTTTCTACATGCACCACTTGTTATACTATGCATATACTTCTATGTATATAATGATAAATATCAAGCATAAAAGGAGATAGATTGGCGGAGGAAAATATCTCTTATGTATTCATCATCTCTTTCAACATATAAACACACACACACACATATATATATATATATATATATGTGTGTGTGTGTATATATATACACACACGTTCAAGTATGTTAAGAGATATAAGTTACAATAAACTAAAAGGTTACAATAAAGAATAGAAAATGGACAGCCATTGTCAATTTCATAACACTCCCCCTTAAATGTCCATTTTATAAAATGCGCATGATATGTTGTCTCGTTAAAAATTTTACCAGGAAAACCCAGTGGGAAAAGCCATGGTGAAGGGAAAAAGAGTGCAGCGCGCATTTTCACCCCCTCATGATTACATCACTTTAAGATACTTGAGACGACGCAATCCAATCTTGTGAAATAGTTTTTCAAATGTAGCTGTTGGGAGTGCCTTTGTAAATAAATCTGCCAGATTATCACATTAGCGGACTTGTTGAACAATTATTCACCATTTTTTTAAAGCTCATGAGTGAAGAAAAACTTTGGTGAAATATGCTTTGTTCTGTCACCTTCGATATATCCTTCTTTGAGTTGTGCAATGCATGCTTCATGATCCTCAAACAAAATTGTTGGAACATCTTTTCCCGAAGATAAACCACTATTATTTCTTATATGTTCAATCATGGACCTTAGTCAGATATATTCACGATTAGCCTCATGAATTGCTAGAATTTCAACATGATTTAAAGAAGTAGCTGCAAGAGTTTGTTTCATACGACGCCATGAAATAGCAGTTCCTCCATATGTGAATAAATATCCAGTTTGAGATCTAACATTATGGGGATCAGACAAATAACCTGCATCTGCAAAACCAGCTAACCCTTCTTTGGATATATAAGTAAAGAACAGACCTTATCTTTCGTACCTTGAAGGTAACAGAGTATATGTTTGATCCCGTTCCAATGCCTTTTAGTAGGGCATGAGCTAAACCTTGCTAGTAAATTAACGGAAAATAAAATATTAGGACGAGTATGACCTGCAAGGTACATGAGTGCTCCTATTGCACTTGAATATGGCACTTCAGGGCCGATAATCTCTTCATCCTCTTCTCGAGGATGATAGGGATCTTTATAAACATCAAGTGACCTTACAACCATTGGGGAGCTCAATGGATGTGCTTTGTCCATATAAAATCTTTTCAGTATCTTCTCTATGTATGCAGTTTGATGCACAAGGATTTCATTCTTTAGGTGCTCAATTTACAAACCTAGGCAGAATTTTGTCTTTCCAAGGTCTTTCATTTTAAATTTCTTTTTTCGAATAATCTATTCCTACCAAAATCTCTTTAGGAGTTCCAATGATATTTAAATCATAAACATACACAGCAATGATAATAAATCCTGATCCAAATTTCTTAATAAAAATACAAAGACAAATAGGATCATTCTTGTATCCTTCCTTTAATAAGTACTAACTAAGGCGATTATACCACATGCGCCCAGATTGCTTCAATCCATAAATGTATCTATTCAATTTGATAGAATATTGTTCTCGAGAACCAGAATTTACTGCTTCAGGCAGTTTAAATCCTTTAGGGAGTTTCATATAAATATCATTATCAAGTGGACCATACAAATATGTTGTGACTACATCCATTAATCGTAAGTCCAAATATTCTTTCATTGCTAGACTAATCAAAAATCTAAAAGTAGTTGCATCCATCGCGGGAGAATATGTCTCTTCATAGTCAATACCAGGTCTTTGTGAGAATCCTTGTGCAACCAATCGGGCTTTATATATGATAATTTTTCCATTTTCATTTCGTTTTCGCACAAAGACCAATTTATATCCCACTGGTTTTACATCTTCGGGTGTATGGACTACTGGCCCAAATACTTTTCTCTTTGTAAGAGATTTCAATTATGTATCAATCGCTTTTTTCCATTTTGGCCAATCATTTCATTGTCTATATTCTTCAATTGAAAGTGGTTCATGATCCTCTTTATCATTCATAACATCAAGTGTGATATTGCATGCAAATTTATCATCAAGGTTAATTTCTTTTGGGTTCCATT
>JAUEJK010052399.1:0-12324 GCA_032274865.1 Eryngium alpinum | reverse complement strand
AATCCTAAAAATAAAGTTTTAAAGTTGTTAATAAAATTCTAATAATATTAGATATATATGAATTATGGTTATAATTCATAAACTAAATAAGGTTTCTAAATTATTAAAAAGATCCTAATAATATTAGATATATATCCTTTATAATTACAATTCTTAAATTATTACATAAATCCTAATACTAATAGGTATATATAATATATTAATTTAAATATTAATTAAATTAGTGAATTACGTGAACGAACCAAAGATCCTTTATTTGTCTCTTTATATATATAGGTATATATATATTATATATATAGGTATATATATAGGTGTATATAGGTATATGTATATATATTAATTTCTAATTATGTAGTGGTGGCATTCCTAAAGTTGGAGGCTTATAAGTTGTTAACAAAATCATAATAATATTAGATTATACTAATTATGGTTATAATTCTTAAATTAAGAGGTTTTAAATTAACAATCCAATCTCAATAGCATATCTTTGATTAACAACAAATTTTCTGATCTAGTTGGAGCTCTGACCATTTGTCCCGAAATCATAATGTGTTGTAAGAAATCAATACAGGATGCCCCTGCATACATGTAGTGGGTAAGAATATGGGCCTGTTTGGTGACCACTAATAAGTGGTCACTTTTTTTAAGTGGTAAAAAAAAAGTACTAATATAGTGCTTTTTTTAAGTATTTTTTTTTAAAATGCATTTTTTACTTTAAGTTGGGCTGTTTGGCTGGGCTTAAAGCACTTTAAAAAAAAAACACTTAAAAAAAGCACCATATTGGTGCTTTTGTTTTAACACTTAAAAAAAGTGACCACTTATTAGTGGTCACCAAACAATCCCTATATAAAGCAAGCCTTTGCACAGCATCTAAAAGTTGGATATTGCCGAAAGGTTAAGGAAGTTGGTGATGCGTTATTGTCTAATATTACCTTCAACAAGCTCACTTCTTAAGTTTCTGTAGTTAATATGATTCGGATAAGTTCTAACCATCCAGACAACAATGGAAGACACCATTTCAATCTTAATTGCGACCGCCTAACCGATTTTTATACAACATATAGCTGTCAATAAATGTATCAAACACATTAAAGAAGATGAACCTAACACATAAAAAATTAATACCCAAGTCCATCAAACAAAATACTAATGGGACAAAATTCATAAATGGCTGCTTGTTGAGCATGGACCATGGAGCACGAGCTCTCCATTGTGGTTTGTCTCTCTTCAGACAACAACTGGAACACAATTATATATTACTTATGATTTCTACAGTTCCAATACTTATAATGTTGCAGGATAGCGTTGACATAGTGACACATTTGCCAGTCGTGCAAACAATTTCAAGAAAATTAAATATCTACTCAATGCTTATTATAACAATGATATAAATAGTAAATCTTGATTAACAATAAGTTTCTGATCTTCCGTTTGCGTTGGAGCTCCTAAAATCTTAATTTGTTGGCAGAAGTCAATACCAGATGCCCCTGCAAACAGGTCTCAGGATAAAAATCTACAACATCCACATTTGTAAAGCCTGAAAGTTGTATATTGGATGAATTATTGTTTAAAATTACCTTTAACAAGCTCACTTCTTAAGTTACTGTCACTAGTATTATCCCAATAAAGTTCTTGCCTTCCACACAAGTCACAACATTAGAACCTAGAAGCCACTGTTTAAGTCTTAATTATGACCGACAAACCCATTTTCATACAACACGGTTGTGGGAAATACATCAAAGAATATGAACCTATTAATATGCAATAAATACACAACCCCATCAAATAAAATGCAATAGAAATGGGACAAAATTCATAAATGACTGCTCCTTTGGCATAGACCATGGTCCATGGAGCACAATGTGGCTCGTCTCTCTTCGTAGGTGCAATGAGCCTAAAGGGTGACCATTTTTTGTCAGCAAGTGATTGTGGGATCTATTGCATGTGTCCTTCATGATGTGCTGTCTTAACCACTTATGTGGTAAGCCACTCTACTAATGCAGAAGATCAGAGTAGCGGGTTGAGTGGCTTGTCACGTTGATTTGACATAACAGTTCGATCAGGAGTATACTTTCTATCGCTTCCTATGCAGCCATCTATAAGAAGAGAGAGGGGGTGCATTACTATTCTAATAACGACTTATCAGGAGTGTCAGATGAAAACTGGTTTATCTCAAACTCAGACAAATAAATAACAAAACTTACTATACTTAGAGGATCGGAATCAAGCCTAGCTAAATCAAATAAAAACTGACTTGTCAAGATTTAAAATATGACAAAGCATATTAGCTGTATTCTTAGAAATCAGTATTGATTTTACAAAAATGAAATATAAATAATGCAGATAGCAAACCCCAGTGTTAGAAACAAAGGCAACATTTCACTCGTGCAAACATTAATTATAATATTTGGTATTCATTGTTTGTATTAACAACCATTTATCCCTGTTAACTTTTATAAGTGCAAATGAACCAGAAATGAACAGACAACATAAGCATAGACAAAATTAAACATTACTATCCAAGTTTAGCCAAAAAATATATCACCAAATGAGCTAGCAAGTTGGGCATCTAACTTATATCCAAAAAGATTTAATGTAATAATTTAAACAGTGGAGGAACTCATAGAAAAGCGTTACGTGCACAAAATTTTATATCCAAATCTCTCTGTCTACTCGTGCATCTTTAAATTTATTGTTAATACCTCATTTTCACCAAATCTTATTTCTTAGCTCCTAAAAAGATCTCAAGATATTCCGCGATATCTCTAAGAGTACATTAATTCAAAGGCTTCAGGTTCTCTGGTTGACGAAAACGAGAGGAGAGAAATGTGCCCCCCAAAGCAGAACACAACTACAAAGGGGAGGCCACAGGAAATGAATAATGGTTCTCCCCACAACAATGGAGAGTAGAAACTTTAGAACTATTACAGGGACAAAGTAATAGATTTAGTAGGGAAATCTACATCATATGTTGATCACGTTGACATAAACAGTTTCAAATTTTAACTCATCTTGAGTACTATGATGTATAAGCAGCGATGAGAGCAGCAACAGAAGCGTGATGTGTCGTTATTTACCATTTCTAAAGCTGTTGGTTCTCTTTGTACAACCATGTTTATGATAATCATTGTTCGGTTTGGTACTTAAACGAGAAGTTTTCCTAAGTTCAGACATCACTGTTCCCTTCAATTCCTTAGTTCTATTGAACTAATTGAATTAAATTTATTTGTTTTCTAACAACAGGCTGACTAGTTGAAAACAATGAAATGTAGAAACAAAGATACGATGACGGACTCCATGGATCGATTTTTTTGAATAAAAGTAAAAAAATGATTTGCATTGCAAAAATGTAATTTTTTTTTACTAATGGCGGCCGGCGGGTAATTGAATGATTCTTTCCCTCAGGCTGAACAACTACCTTAATCAATCCCGGCTGCGCTAAAAAATAGCAAACTATAACAAACGTCCAAAGCAAACTTGTAACTGATTTTGCAGACTGGAAATTACCTAGCTGTCCTCTTCTTTGTACTGCATTCTTCATCAGCTCTCTTCACATCAGTAGTACTGGTATCTCTAATACTAGTACAACCACCATAAATATTACTCTACAGTTACTGCTATTATCTCCATTTACGAATTACTTCTAATCAAATGTTATTCTACCATGTCCGGTCACTATGAAATATTTTAATTCTTGAAACAGCTTTTGAGCAAATACAGGTAACGTTTCATAACATATCGATTCAGTTTACAATTCAAGAAGCATAGATAGGAAGAAAAAGATATGTACAGAAGCATAAAAAGAAGAGTTTATTGCAGCAAGGCTAAGAGGCCTTCAAACATTACAAGCATACTTCAACTATATGATAGTAGATAGGGCTAGGAGATTACAGGGCAAACCAATACATCGAAGACTTTGCTTTTGTAGCACTTAGTAATAAACAAGACACAATATATGCCAACAATTTAGAAGAGATGGCTACACAAGATATGAAGTATGTTAATTAGAAGATACATATTTTTGCAAAGCACTACTCGATTCACGAGCAAAATATTTTTGTCTTAGACGCATATATGGATACACTACTTTGGAGATAATCCGATCTGGCTTGGAAAAAGAAAGTATTTCGTACCAAACTTGATTGTTCTCATCTAGCTCAACTGAGAAGCGCTCTTCACCAGCCTGTTTTGAATAAGAAAAAAAAACAGATATTATAATGCCTCCACGTTACATATAAATTATTAACATAATAAAATCAGGACACATGATTGTAAATTTTGTGAAGGGAAAGATACTTGATGATTACAGAAATCACAGGATAAACACAAATTAATGCATGGATTACTTTTACAAATAAAAACTTATTCCAAATGCAATTGTCGTACTTAACAAACAGAATGATAAGCATGACTATGCCTATGAATGCCAATGTCAATGTCTTGTCCATTAGGAATGAAATGTTGTTCCTTTAGGGCCAAAGGCGCGATTAAAGTCTTTTATGTCCGTGACTTATATACAAAAATTGATAACATTAGAACGGCTTGCTGCTGATAAGTTTTAGTCGCCTACTACACTCAGATTTAAAAAATTGACGGTAAACTAATCTTACTTATTTATTATCCCTAGCATTTGCTGTTCCACGGAGCAGATTGACTCACTCGCTTTCAAAAAAGACAAAAAGGAGTGAAGGCGCAATCCAAGATGAGCATGATCTGGCACAGAAATTTACTCAAAGTACAAGTGTTTACTTAACATAGTCTGTGAAGCAGGGGGGTAGATGAGGGTGTGCAAGGAGCACAATTGCACAGGACCTCAAATTTAAGAGGGCCCCCAGATCAAGAGTTCAATATTAGTAGTGGTAAAAATTAAGTAGAAAAGGTGGTTACATCTTATAGAAAATATAATTGATCATGAATACATTATATAGAAACAAGTTTAGTAATTTGTACAAATTCTAGTAACTTTATGTATTAAAATATTTTATCACTATTTGATATGTTTGAGTTAAGTACGGGGCCTCTTTTTTGTGTTTAGCACAGGGCCCCTAAAATCTTTGCTACGGCCCTGCTGTGAAGGGTCATGTTTCCACCCCCTTTCACATGATAAATGAAACACATGAGTTTCAGAATTTATTCAGTGTAGTCTGAAGCTCTCGTAGTGATTATATTTGCAGAATTCACAAAGAATTACTAACCAGTAGGTTTCCTTTAAGGCCGTGGAAAGCAAAACTGAAAGAGGCCAAAGGTTTGTCAGCCTCTGTGCTTTCATTCACAAACACCACTTGTACGGGCAGCATGATCCATGGAAAAACTGCCTTCACACAAACGCACAAATTCACTCCTGTTTGGACCTGAGTTTTTGGATCAACAAATGTCCAGTCCATTCCATAATGCCTGCAAAATATTCAAACGGAATTATGAAATGAATTATCCTCTTGATTAAGTTGCTTCTTATCAATAAAATCTTTTATGTACTAACCTCCATGTCTGCAGAGCAGCCTTGGCTTTCTCATAGGTGTCAGGACCCGAACCCAGTAAAACTTTTGAATGATTAATAAACCAACCCTCTTTAGCGAGCTCTCTATCTTCTTGAAGTGAAGAAGCAGGTCTAGCACTAGCTCCTTTATGTTTTCCATCATTAACAAAGCCACAACACCTGGTAATGTGTAAGATATGAAAGAAAAAAGTGCATACATATATATTATGATGACAAATATTACACGAGTTAAGTAATCGATTTTGTGTTACTTGTTGAGATACGACTTTTGTTGTTCCTCTGATGGACAAGACCAACACATGAAATCCATGTCTATCGGATATGGTAAAAATCACTTTAACGCACCTGCTGACTACAAAGAATGCATGCATTCGATCAGCAAACAATCGCGATTTCAACAGAAAACAAATCAACTAACTATAAACAATTTTATTGATGGATCTATATGTTGGTTGGAGTTCCTCATTAATCTATAAGCAAAAACCTTCAGATAAAGAACTGGTTAACATTAAGTTAGGCTTACCAGTAAAAAAGCTAGGGGAAATTGACACAGGAAATTGCAATCAGTTGTAGTAAATTAACAGAGCATGCAAAAAATGAATTGTGCGTTGCAGGAGGTACATAGCTTCTATAAATGAATTGGAATGAATTAGTGTAGAAGGTGATATGCTGGTATATCTGTATTTGCTACTGCAGTAAGTGAACGTATAGAATTAAATAAAAGGATAGCTCTCAACAATCACCATTATTATTATTTTTATTATTTATATATAAATATTATTACCATTTTCATGTATCATAATAATTTTTATGTAAATAAATAAAACTCTGCAGGTGATACCAATATTTATGATTGATCACGTAAAAGATCTTAGTTTCTTTCTCCTACTCTTGACTGCTGCTTTTGTTATTTTCTATTAGCCGCACTATAACAAAATCGGGTTTCTGCTATGGATACGGGCACGATAAAACTTTGAAACTGGATTATAATGTCCATCACAAAATAACTTACTACTGATAGCTAAGTATGTCCCACGCATCTGTGTTGCAGGTAGTGCCGTTGGTGGTTATAAGTCACTTCCACTTTCAAAGTTAGTTCAGTGGTAAAGAGTTGCACTCTCACTTCCAGCAGTTGTTGGAAAAAATATTTGAAGTCTTCTGAGTTCTGATTTCCCCTTGTGGGGCTTTCAGATTGTGACTCGGAAGGACTCTTCGTGATTTAGGCTAACTGGTAGATCACCTCTTATAGGGTTTGTAAAGCCGATGTGAGGGTGGCATGAAATGTAGCTCCCCTAAAAAAGGTTATTAACATTCAACAGTAGAAGTCGAGCAATGTAATTTAAATTTGTTTATAAATATTCTTCACAAATTTGTTAAAGTAATTTAACTTTAAAATTAATTCAAATTCGGTAATAGGACAAAGTTCACTTCACTCTTTTTTCAGAAAGAAATTTTGATAAATTAAAAAAATTATAGGTACACACAAATTAGTTTTTTTAAATAAAAATATGAAAAATAAAAAGATATATTTTTTATAATTATAATTATATTCTAAAATACTCTAAAACATAACTCTATTTTACTTTTTTCCATTTTTCATAAAAGTAAAAATATAACTTTATATAATTTTAAAAAAAATTATAATCTTTTACAAAATTAGAATATAGAAAGAAAAGTCCAGAGTTCTCTTAAATAATTATTAGATAAACACGCCCAAATTCTTTTCGTATGACACCCGTTTCATTGACCTTAGCCCAGTAAACGGGTTGGATTTTGATTGGATCGGCTAAATTCATATATTAATTCATTTATTTTTATTCAATTTTTATCGAATTTTTTATAAGTCAATTCATATCCACTTTAATTATTTTCGAATCGGATTCAGATCGGATTTTAAATTATTCATTTAACTATTTATATGTATAAACTATATTTTTTTATAAATATATTGTATAACTTAATTATTCTATAATTTTATAATTTATACTTATACATATTATTCATAAAGATTTGGAAGATAAGGGATTGGTCGAGGACTTAGTGATGACTAAAAGTCAATGGAGGAAGATGATTCATGTGACCGACTTGACGTGATCCCGCGTATGGTTCATGTTAGCCTACCCCGACTTTGTTGGAAAAAAGACTTAATATGATGATGATGATACTTATACATATTATATATTTTTTTGATATATTTTATATAATTTATATTAATATAATTAATATACGTACGTGTAGTAATAATTTATATTAACATATATATATATAATTAGTATATATATTTTAAAATTTATAAATCTATAATTGAATTGAATTATTAACAGATTCGATTATTCTTAATCTATATTCAATTTATCAAATTTATTATTATTGGATCGATTATAATCAAAAATTTATTAATTCAGATGTTAATCATTCCAATAAAATCCACCGGATTCTGGAGATCCCTACTTTGACCCACCGTTTCGATCTGCTAACCGACTTTCAATAATACGATTGCGGGATAAATGCATTATTATGACAAAGAGGAGGGTGCACCTAACAAGTACCGGTCACCCATACATAATTAATTAAAAGTCTACTCCCTCCATTCCTTTTTATCTGTTTTTAGGATAAGCTTCACGTAATTTTAGGTGATATTTTCACCCACTTTTATTTAGTATTTTTTTATAAAAAATATATCAAATTAAAATTTAGATTCTAAATTTTAATTTAATATATTTTTTTATAAAAAAATATTAAATAAAAGTGGGCGAAAACATCACCTAAAATTACGTGAAAATTGTCTTAAAAGCAGATAAAAAGGAATGGAGAGAGTAATATTTTTCATATTTTCAGCTGTTAGGTGCATCTTACTATTTATATATGTATTCATTCATAATTTTTAATGGGTGGCATTATATTTATACCATGGGATATTGTCGGCGGATGTATATCCTATTTTAACTCGTTAATTTAATAGATCAACGATTGATATTCATTGTGTGAGCATACGATAGAGAAAATAAGTGGCCAAGCACGAGTCACGTCACATCCCACTATATAATATGGTGTGAGTATTTAATTATCTAATAAAAATATTTTATATATTTCTAAGTACTTTATTTTAATTTTCATAAAATATAAAAAGAAATATTTCAGCACCAAATTTTGTATTATTTTATTCTCTATCAGTAGACATCCATTTTGTATATATTTTTCTTTAAAAAATTATTCAATTTTAAAAGGCAACGTCTTTTAAGAAAATATTAATCGTTTTCCCACCGCATAACGTAGCGGGAACTAAAAAAATCAAGAAATCAAAAAAATTATGTGTATAATGTACGTATCTTTTCATTACTTATGGTTGGTATGTTGTTCAAGAAAATGTTTGATAAGATTGCAAATAGTGGAGAAAATGTTAAACTTTTTCAAAAAAAAATCAGAAGAAGAATGCTACGAAAACTTTAATATTGAGCCAATGACGGTATGTAACAATTCAATTCCTCAGTATGTAAATACTTCGGATTCCAATAAATACTCAAGAATTAATGAACAAGGAGTAGAATTTGGAGATTGTACAACATTTTCTAAAATTGAGGAAGATGTTATATATGATGACGATAACCAGGTAGAAAAAGTAAGGAGTATGATGTACATGAAGATTATAGCAAATCAGATATTGCAGATTTTGAGAAATCTTAAACTATTCGATATATGGCTTTATGTAATAGGTTTCAAGTTTTGGGTGCTAGTGGTAGTTGTTCGATTCCCCGATACCGCTACGTGATGGACTTGATAAAAAATGAGAAGGAGTATGTTGATCATTTTCCCGAAGAGGAGGTTCCTGCCCCATTTTGTGCGGATTCAAATGGTATAAGTAGAAGAAGAGAAAATGAAAATTCAATACTTGATCCCTTAATATCACAAACTAAAGGTAGAAAGAAAAAAATAGAGAAAGAAGAGTGGTGTTGAGATGGCGAAAGAAGAAAAGAATCAAAGAAAATATGGTTATTATAAAGAAGTCGGTGAAAATCATGACAAACACAACTGTCCGATGAAAGCATGGGGTTTATAATATTATGTCGTGTAACTTTGTAATTGAACTTCAACTCTGTATGTTATAATATTATGTCCAATTTGTATGTTAATGTAGTTGATTGTTGTTACAATTGGTTGTGCATGAATATATTTTCAGCACACGAATTTAACAGTTAGAAAACATCTTGGATAGTTAGAAAAACTCTTCTAGACTCTTACAGCCGCATAATGTAGAAGGATGTCTAAAAGATTTAATAATATTCAATTTTATTAATTATTTTATATAATAAATTAATTTTAATATTTTATAAATTCTTATTATTTATAGTTATATGTGAATATCATCTAGAAAATTTTATTTTATTTTAATTATTTATTTTTATTTATATCGTAAATAACAATTACTACTACATATTATTATGTTGGATTTATCACACGTAAAAGTATTAAATAATTTTTTTAAAAGAAATTTTATTTTATATTTTTTTAGTATATTAACTAATTTTAACAAAAAGAAGTTTTTAGTTTAATTTTATCTATAATTATTACTTTGTTATATTATATTTTATAACACAATTAAAATATAACTTTAATCATATATTCTACACTAACCTCTAAACCACTAATTTGAATATTAATTCGAACAACTAATTAAGTATTAGTTTACTAATAATGATGCCTAATATATTTGACATCGTAAATCAAATTTAAACCTTTTAATTTAATTAAACTGTAAGCGTATACCCAATATTAACCCCTAAATTTAAGTTAAAATAAATAATTAACGATTATCAATTTATGAAAATTAGTGTATTATTGTATTTGACAGTTTAAACTGATGCCAAATCTTATAATTAAAGTTATATCCTAACTCTTAAACCATAAAATTAAACTCAAATAATTATATTACCTACATCTATATTTTTTAGTTGGATGATAGGACTCCAGCTACATTATGTAGTGGGATGGTCGGCGTTACTCTACATTTTGGGGCGTGGATGATGTGAGATCAGTTCATTAGAGTTGTCCAATTCAATAATTTAACGGTATGAGATGGGGTGTAAATCTGCCGACCCTATCCCATTATGTAAATGGACCGGTTTCCATTTTTAATTTATCCATATATCTACTTTTTTATTCTTTAGATGCACTTAAGAAAAATATCATAATTTTAGTGTATGCATGGATATGAATTTAAAAATTGTAAAAAACTGAATCTTAATAATATATATAGATAGATATAGATATAGATATAATTTTGTTGACTAAATACATATATATTAACGTTTTCTATAATATTTATTTTAAAATTCAAGAATTTCTAATTTATCCGGAAAGTTTCAAACAAATATTGAAGTACATGGGACAAGTTTCATCATAAATAATTGTGCATTTGTTGAGCAGGACAATAAAATGTAGCAGAGTTTACCGTTGGGTGGGTCACGTCGGTTTGATCACAGAAATTGGTAAGCTAGTCTAAAAGCATGTGAACTTTGTATTCGTCTAAGCAAATTCAATACTACTCATAAAATGACTTTATTTATTAGTGTCATATTTTGGTATTGAAAAATGGATTTTTATGCGATGCACTCTAATGCTTAGATGTAACTATATAAAACAAAATAAATTAGTTTTAGTTATAATGTTTAATTTTTATGATATACTTTATCAGCTTCACTTTTATTTGGATAACTTGGTAAAATTAGGTATTGTTGATGCCGGATTTCGTCAGTCCACCAACTGTCCAGTCAACCAACGTACAAAAGAAAACGAATGCGGGGTTGATCCCCCGTTGTACCTTCGACGTATGAATAAGAAGGTGGATATTGTGTAGAAATGAATAATGATTTGATAAAATGCGTGAAAATGTACCTTTTATATGAGTGATGAATCCAAGTATTGGCTTAAGTCTATCTGCCAGAGTTATTGATTATCCAGGTCTCTATTTATTAAGCATGTGCTGAATAAGTAAAATGGGCTAGGCAGCTAAACTAAGGTAGCCGAGTAACAAGTAGGCCGAGTAGCAGCAGCCCAGATACTAAGAAGGCCAGGCCCAACAAGCCCCCAAGTGGGTTCTAGGCTTGGCATATGAGCTACTGATGAACAGGTATTGGGGTCGATTGTCCGACCGTCCGAACAAGATCATCACCAATTAAGGTGTGACGCACGTGAGCTAACTTCTGCGGTTGGAAACTGAAAAGGCATTTCCTAAGGAAGCATGTTTGATACGCTTTAACACGTGTCGTCATCATGCGAACTCTGTTTAAATTAATCCCATCACCACTGTTGATTTTTTTTAAAATACTCCCCAAACTTCATTTCCCCCACTTAAATTTTCCAACATTAATCAAGGCAATAAGAGAGAGAGAGAGAGAGAGAGAGAGAGAGAGAGAGAGAGAGAGATAAAAGGACAATTTCTTCCACCGGCGAACAATTTGTTACCGACGTCACACATTTCTGTCGTTTCCTTGAATTTCAGGTACGTTCCTCTATCTTTTCTTTCTCTTCAATTCACAATGTAGGTGTTGATAGAGATTTTCGTCCGGAGAATCCCCTTCCGACAATCCAATATCCGCTCCTGATAAACCTGCAAAACACGAACGCGAGGAGGTTTGCTCCCCGATTCGCCTCCGGCGTGAGAATCTGTTAGGTTTGTATGATGAATGTGTAGATGATGATGTCTTAGGTGCATTTCTAATAAGGGGTTATACTTGTATAGTTAGATTAAATCTCATGAATAAGGACCTTGTTACTCAATAGTAAACAAGTGTCAAGTTGTAATAGAAATGCATAGAATAAGGTAGTTT
>JAUEJK010052290.1:0-12326 GCA_032274865.1 Eryngium alpinum | reverse complement strand
CCCACCACCATAATGTAGGGATATGCCATCAGGTACCAGTACCCCGGTTGTCAATGGAGAAGCAGCCATAAAGCCCCTTGTTTTGGCCCCTTCTACTACCTGTATAGCAGGTGAGTAATTTGGAGAATAAGCGACTTCCGAATCACCTAGTGGCCCACTTTTTGACCTATGGCGGCGTTGAGTTCGAACAACTGGACTCCTGAAAGCACTATTTCCTGAAAGGGGACTAGTAATCCATCTATCTGCATCATCCCATTTTGAAGGCAAAGCCCTGCCACTACTAAAAGGAATTAAAGCAGTAGCACTGATATGCCTCCTGCTATTTAAAGGCAATGGTAATCGCTCTGAGTACCAACCCTTTTGAAATTCTTCCCCATTGTTATCTGCATAATCTGGTGTGGCTGGGCTTGTGTATGTCCCCGAGTTGTGGAACGACATAGAATTATTCTTCATGACACTAAAAAATGTCAAATTTTGGTTGCATACCCCCCCAGATTCTTCAAGTCCTGCAAGTTCAACACCACACACACAATCAGTTTTCAGTAATAATACCAATGCTAGAAGTATGCACACAAATTGAGCAACTGTTATGTTCATGAACTCAATCTTCCATATTCTTTAAGCTAATTATGTATATAAACTTAGTGTTCAAAAGACTAAATCTTGCCTATTCATCCACCCATAACCTAATACAACTTCACAGAAATACATAACTATACTTACCATACAACTCGCTTTTCTCACATAATACAGTAAGTATCGGATCAAATTGCCATAAAACTGAGAAATCTTAATTCAAACAATAACAAACTGAATCCAGAAAATGAATATGCCCCCAAAAAACTTAAACTTGTGCTTCTACATTCAAACATATTAAAATTAAAAACAAGCTTCAAACTTCCTCACGTTACCTCTAAATCAAGGACCAGAAAGCTCAATTAGAAATAACTCTCATGACTTCACAAAAACCCATACGCATGAACTATGCGCGCAATATACAACACACACACATATATACACACACAAGCACTGTAACTCTGAATTGTAAATGTCGTCGTTTGGGGCATTAAATTTGTCGAGGAAACTCCGTTAGTGCCGATACAGAAGACATTAGCTAAGAATTAAATAATGAAGATTAGATGTTCGACGAAATGTCCGCCCGAAAATTGATAATAATGGAAATAAGTGATTTGAGTTTTGCTAGGATGGAGAGAGAAGGGTGTCCGTATTGTCTGAAACCGAAGGCACTCCATGTGATTCATTTTATATTGCGACAAAAATAAGGAGATAATTGTAACTAATATCTATGTATTCTAATTACATACCCATGCTTTAACATTTTTATTTGTTGTATTTTATTGTTTGTATTTTAACTTACTCATACTAAGTATACTATGTTTTGTAATTTAAAATTCCCATGTTTATCTGTCTTAAAGGTTGTATCTTATCGTTTGAATTTTAACTTATTCATAATTTGTTTTGTAATTTAAAATAAAAGTCAATAAAGTTTGCTAAAGTGGAGTTTGAATTTGAACCTTCTTTACACAAACTGTATAATCTACGAAAGAATAAACATGTTATATTTTGAAAATTACATTTGGGAATCGCGAAATAACAATTATAGATTGACTTTTGGGTAGTTTTTTGTTTATAAAGATAGGGCAGTTGCTTTTGAAGTTATGGGCTCGATACATTATAATCGCAATACACAAACCAGAGGATTCTTACACAAATGTCTTTTGTTATGGATCCTCCTCCAACACAAATTAGTGGGGTCTTGAGCCATCCCTAAATTTATCAGAGCTATATGTAATGTGTGAAACCAAAGACACTTTTAGCAGATTATTATGTACTAGTATAAATTTTTAGAATATAATCGAATGGTCAAATAAACAGACAGCAAAGTGCATTTCAGAAACTCTTCATCTTTCTTATTCTTATACATGCATACAAGCCACCCGTACCTCTTCACACTGAATTCTTTTGCTATCAAATCCATTTCTCCATCGTTACTATCATCACTATCAAAATCCTCGTTGGGATCCAGACTGAGTTTCTTGTTTTTCATCTCCATCATAAGAAAAACCACTTAAGAATAACTCTCCTTGTTTGGTGGAGTCTGAGCAGGTCGAGATCTACGAAATGATAATAAAGTTAAAACTTCATTTGGCATCATTCCATGTCTTATGTTAAACTAGGAGGGAAAACATTGAGTACATAGATAATTGGCCAAAATATTCCAACAATAAAAAGTTTAACCGCGAACAAATGGTACGACCCGTCTAATCCACATAATGCAGCACTTTTTGCCTCCATTTCTAGGCTAACGTGTTGCAATCGGTCTGCATCCGTAACTGTAAATTGGAATAAGCTGCTAATATTGAAGTCTTTTGCTACGTCAACAAAGGAAACTAGTTGCCCAAGTTGAAATTGCATTGTTATTAACAGATTATAACTCGGTTATTTACATAAGAAATGTAATGAGCCTATTTGATAAATTTGAAACTAGAAAAGTACCGAGGATCCTCTATGTTGGTGTTTAACTTAATCCCGATAACGCTCAAAATTAACAAACTCTTCAAGTTCCTCTTCTTCTGTTCTCTCCAGAACATGACACCGCGAATGAGAATCTGTAATGAAATCAAGAAGAGCAAGACCATTATATCTGTCAAAAAGTAAATGTAATCAGTGTAGCACATTAATCCATTCCCTATGTGAGTGACAACATGAAGGATGACAGGGAATTAAGTCCAATGTAAATATAAAGCCCAGAAGAAAACAAAACATATTTATCTCTAAGAATGTGTAAATATCCTTTTAGAGTGGGCTCACACCCCAAGATAAATGAAAAATAAACATTCTTATAAATAAGGCCCATGGCCCGATAAAGAAGAAGCAAACAAAAAGTAAATACACTAAAGAGTGCACATGACACAAATAGAAGCGCGACACGTGTCCGTTTACCCTAAAAAGAATATCCTATAAATACCAGGAAAGAAGGAAGAAAGGTACACATTATTATTTCCTTACTGTCACTCTCTTCATTTGTTTTTCTACTTTCTCTCTCTAGAAATCTTATTCTCACGCATGAGAGGTTTCGGTGTCTGCCGATACCGGAATCCCCGTAGTGACGTTTGTGACTCGTGTGTAGGTAATTGGAGACTCTGTGGATCACAAGGCGATATCATTTGGCGCTAGACGTAGGTCTTGAACCACGCCTCTAAAACAACTATGTTCATTTTTGAATAAGAAGTCTCTAGTCCAAACAAAAAGCAACATAAAAAATTAGAACGAGTTGGCCCCTTGCCAACAGATGTGCTTTGCACACCGCTACGACGACCAGTCGCAACTCGTTTGAACTTTGATGGGGCTAATTCAAGTCATAATCCAGTGGTAAGGAGAACAATGAACAAAGACAAGGTCATTATAAGTGTAGAAGACCAAGGTGAAACAATAGTGAAGTTCGATAAGAAAAGTCTTCAGGAAAGTGGCGTTCGCTTTATGCTAGAAAAAAGAAAACGAGAGACAAGGGAAAAGGAGACTGAACAAGCAACAAAAGATTCACTTAAAGAGGAGGTAGAACGACTACGAGAGTACAAGAAAAATCTAGAACAAAAAATTCTGGAACAAAAACAAATAAGGCAATTGGAAAACGAGTTGAAAATGTTGCAACAGGACAATGAAATAAGCTCTGAATATCAAACAATGGGTAGTGAGAGTTCCAAACAAGTCCTTCACAGTAAGCCCATTTCTAAGAAAGAACAACCAAAGAAGTTGAAGAAGGCAAAGGTGATTACTGTTGACCCCACCATATCTCAATTGAAAGAGGATATGAGTGTGCTGAAACAATTTGTGGCTTCTCAAAAGGGTATGCCACTACCTGAGGGAGAGCCATTAGGTGATGCTATTAAATTAGCTCCACTAGATCACAATCTAAAGGTCCCAGACCTTGACTCATTTGATGGCACAACAGATCCAGGTGATTATCTGGAAATGTTTAATGGTCGTATGGATTTCCTAGGCCACAACGATAGTCACAAATGTCGTTTCTTCTTAACATGCCTAAAGGGTAGGGCGTGAAAGTGGTACCGAAAGTTAACCCCCAAGTCCATCGATTCATGGCAAACTTTAACATCGCAATTCAAGTTGCGGTGGTCAAGCAACTTAGAAGACGGCAAAGAATCTTGCGCACTAATGCATGCCCACCAAAAGAAAAATGAGTCATTACGTGAATATATTGCTCGTTTCCGCCAAGAATATATAGAAATACCAGTCTTAGTGGAAGACGTAGCTTTCAATTCCTTGGGTCATAGAATAGATCATGAGAGACATAATGTTATAATTGAGGAATTCTTAGAAAAACGACCATGCTCGTTGCGAGCAGCCTTTCAAATAATTGAGCATTGCTTGAACATTCAGGAAGCAGTTGGGAGTATGCGACCTCGTTCAATGACTAGTCAAAGTCATTGGAATGAGAAAGGATCACGACAAGATGTCAAGAAAGATGAATGGAGAAGAGATGGCAAATCACAAGATCAAAGGGAAAGGCCCCGATATAAAGAAGATGACGAGTACACTAAGTTGAACACTAGTTGTACAGCAATCTTTGAGTATTTGCAAAGGGATCCCAAGTACCAGGAACCAAGGCCAATGAATCCAGATCGCAAAATAAATACATCAAGATACTGTCTACACCACAAGGATTATGGCCATGATACTGAGAGGTGTATCCAATTAAGGGAGTTGATAGAAAGAAAGATTCAAGCTGGGGAGTTGCAACAATTCAAAGATTCAAGAGCACAAGTGGAAACTGTGGAAACATGTGTTGACCTCACACACATTGATGTAATCTTTGGAGGACACGCATCAGGCGAAATTTCCAAAAACAGCAAGAAAAGTTACGCTCATCAAATTCATCAAGTGGATGTACGACCCACAAAGAAGGCACGTTCTTCCATGACTATATCTTTCTCTAGTGAGGACTATCACGCTGGGTTATTAGAACCACACCAAGACGCCCTAGTCGTGTCCACGATCATTGGAAAAAATAAAGTGCAGAAAATATTAGTCGATAATGGGAGCTCCGTTGATATTCTTTTCCATCATGCATATGAGAGAATGGATACCAACGGGTATATCCCTGATTTAACTCGTGAAACACCTTTGTGTGGCTTCAATGGGCAGCCCGTTGCTAGTGCAGGCACAATAGACTTACCAGTTATTTTTGGCACACCCCCACACCAAGTCACACACATAATAATATTTTACATAGTCAATCTCCCATCAATGTACAATGTTATTTTGGGTCGAACGACTTTGACTCAAGTGTGAGCCATAACTTCTATCCCCCATTTAAAAATGAAGTTTCCAACGCCCACATGAGTCAGAGAATTAAGGGGCGACCAAACCATTGCTCGTTCATGTTATATAACGACTTTGCAAAGCAACGACAAGCAAAAAGCTCACTGTAATCAAGTAGAGGTTCAATTGGAAAACTTTCTACAACAAGATGACACGCCAAAATGAGCACAATCAACGGATGAAGTGGAGGCCATAGTCGTTGACAACGAGTATCCTGAAAAAATATTTCGCATAGCAACGACTTTGGATAGAGAAGTGAAGGAAATGTTGAAAAGTTTGTTGAAAGAATTTATAGATATCTTTGCATGGGAGACCAAATATATGCCTGACATACCTCAAGAGATCGTCGTTCATCGTTTGGGAGTGAATCCACAACTTCCATCAGTCTGTCAACGAAGAAGGCTATTCTCAGCTGACAAACGAGTAGCCATTGAAGAAGAGTAACCAAATTGCTGCAAGCAGGTTTTATCAAAGAAATTCAGTTTCTAGAATGGGTAGCAAACGTAGTCATGGTGAAGAAAAGCAGTGGAAAGTGGAGAATGTACATAGACTACACTGACTTAAACAAGGCTTGTAAAAAAGATTTCTACCCGTTGTCAAGCATAGATCAGTTGATTGATGTTGTTGCTAGTCATTCTATATTGTCCTTCTTAGACGCATTTTCGGGGTACAATCAAATAAAGATGCTCAAAGAGGATATCCCCAAAATAGCGTTCATCATACATGAAGGCGTTTACGCATATACTGTCATGCCCTTTGGACATATCAACACATGAGCTACCTTCCAAAGGACAATGGACAAATTTTTTACCAAACAAAAGGGGCGTAATATGGAGATCTATGTTGATGACATAATTATTAAGAGTAGGAAAATGCACGACCACATCCAAGACTTGAGAGAAACCTTTTTGACAATAAGGCATACGCAGATGCGTCTTAATCCTCTTAAATGCACATTTGGAGTTGGATCAGGCAAGTTTTTGGGATTCATGATCTCACAAAGAGGAATTGAGCCTGACCCAGCACAGATCAAGGCAATTTTGCAAATGATCACTCCCAAAAGTCCACGAGCTGTCAAAGTATTAACGGGATGTTTGGCAGCATTAAGAAGATTTATACCTAAAGCTTCTGAAAAGTTCCTTCCATTCTTCGATACTCTCAAGCAAAACAAAAGATTCAGTTGGACACATGAGTGTGAAAAAGCTTTCCAACAACTCAAACAATTTCTGATGACACCACCACTACTCGTGACACCACAAGGAGCCAAAACACTATACTTGTATATATCAGCCACATCAAGAGTGGTGGCAGCAGCATTGACAAGAAAACAAGAGGGACTTTTTCATCCAGTTTATTATGTGAGTCATGTGTTACGACAAGCTGAGGAAAACTACTCAAATATGGAGAAGCTAGCATGCTCAGTCATCGTTGCAAGTCGTAAATTAAGACATTATTTTCAAGGCTATGAGATTCACGTTTTAACTGACAAGCCCATACGACGAATCTTGCATAAGCCTGACATATCAAGACGATTTGCTACTTGGGCCCTGGAATTAAGTCAATTTTCAATTACATACAAGCCAAGAACGACTATTCATGCTCAAATATTCACGGACTTCATGACTGAGTGCTCATTTTAATTAGAAGATGAACCAAACATAATCCAAGATCCATCATCATAAAAAATGCCACTCCAAAGGAGATTTTAGAACTTATATGTTGACGGTTCATCAACCTCACAAGCTGGCGGTGTAGGTATCTTTTTACAAAGCCCAGAAGGGTTTGAGATAAATCAAGCAATCAAATTATCATTTGCCGTTGCCAATAACGAAGCCGAGTATGAGGCCTTAATTGCAGGTGTCAAGCTCGCTCTCAAACTTGAAGTAACTTATCTCAATGTGTTCACAGATTCACAACTCGTGGCAAAACAAGTGGAAAGAGGCTACAATGCAACAAGTGATAACATGATGGCCTACTTATCTTTAACAACTCAACTTTTGACCAAATTTGGGAAAGTAAGCATTGTTAATATTGAACGTAGCCATATCATGGCCGTTGATGCTCTCTCTAAATTAGCTTCATCCGAGGTCAAAACCACAAATAAAAATATATACTTTGACGATTCATTTACATCTTCCATAAACTCTAATACAAATGTTTTGATGGTGCAGGCATCAGATGATTAGCGCACACCAATTTGGCAGTACATACAAGATGGTACCTTACCAGAAAACGAGTCTCATACTCGTAAGCTAAAAGCTTAAATTCACAAATATTGCATACTTGATGACAAACTATACAAACGAGCTTTTACAACTCCCCTTCTTTTGTGCATAGGTCCAGATGAAATTGAATATGTCATAAAGGAAGTGCATGAAGGCATTTGCGGAGAACACTTAGGGGGCAGAAGCCTAGCATTCAAGATCCTACGACAAGGCTTTTACTGGCCAACTATGCGTAAAGATTGCTCAGCTTATGTACAAAAGTGTGAAGCTTGTCAAAGATGTGGTAATTTGATTCGACAACCTGCCAACGACTTATTAAACATTACAAATCCCATTCCATTCAGTATGTGGGGAATAGACTTGGTCGGACCATTGCCTAAGGCCATAAGTTCCTTAAAATTTCTCACAGTAGCAATTGATTACACGACTAAGTGGGTAGAGGCCCAACCAACAGCACGAATTCGCGAAAAAGAAATAATACACTTTTTTTTTATGGAAATGATAGTTATTCGCTTTGGCATACCACAAGTAGTTGTAACCGACAATGGCGCTCAATTTGTTGGACAAAAGGTTGAAAACTCACTCAAGGAATTACAAGTCAAACATGCCAAATCTTCTGTTGCATATCCACAGTCTAATGGACAAGTGGAAGTCTCAAATTGTACTATCCTAAGTGTGCCCATTAGACGAGTATGGGAGTGCAAAGCTAAATGGGTTGATGATCTTCCAAATGTTTTATGGGCATACCGTACGACTCCAAGAACTGCTACTGGAGAAACACCATTTGAGATGGCATATGGCACAGAAGCTTTACTCCCCGTTGAAATTGGTATGTCATCTATAAGGACAAGTGCTTACTCTTTAATGACAAATGAGCAAGGCATACGAGCTTACTTGGACTTCCTGGATGAAACGCGTGATGAGGCCCAAATACGAGTAGCCCAATATCAACAAAAAGTCGCTCAGCACTACAATGTTAAAGTTAAGCTACGACAATTTCAAGT
This sequence comes from Eryngium alpinum, assembly GCA_032274865.1. Taxonomy (NCBI): domain Eukaryota; kingdom Viridiplantae; phylum Streptophyta; class Magnoliopsida; order Apiales; family Apiaceae; genus Eryngium; species Eryngium alpinum. The sequence continues at coordinate 3,736 of JAUEJK010052290.1, read as the reverse complement.
TGGTGACTTAGTTCTCAGAAGTTAAAAAGCGTCAGGTGAAAAAGACCAAGGCAAACTATCACCACCTTGGGAAGGTCCATTCAAAATAGTTGAGATGGTTAAACCAGGCACATATCTTTTAGCAGAGCTCGATGACACGCCCCTACCCAACGCATAGAATATCGTTCATCTTAAAAAATATTATGTTTAGAAGAATGTCCAAAGACAATGCTCTTTCTTTCTAAGTTATGGCTTTATGCCTTATCTAAGTTATTATGCAATAAAACGAGTATTCTGTCCCATTATATATTTGTACTCATTTTTATGATTTCATTACAAAGTCACACACAAGCAAGTAATTCGAAACAAAAATATTAGTCTTACTTACTTCCATTAGAAAATTTCCTCACTTTCTCAGAAAAATAATATATGTAAAATCCGAAAACAATAATTTTACATACAAAACACATTACGACATGCTTGCTAAGTCATAAATAAATAACTCGTAATAAAGTTTAGATAGCCCACAAGAAAAATAAAGTAAAGAAAAATAAGACGAGTTGTATAAACGACTTGATTAACATTATATGTCACACATCATAACCAAAGTAAAGCAAACTCGCATTTCTTTAACATAAAATTAAGCGTATTACTTTAAACATTGGGATAAACCACGCATAAATAACTCGTGATCGAGTTTATATTTTGCCCACAAGAGAAATCAAATAAAGCAAAAAAAGACACATATAGTGTAAACGACTTAATCGACATTATATATGCCACATCTAAACCAAAGTAAAGTAAACTCGTTTTTCTTTAACGAGAAGTTAATTCCACTACTCTAAACATAAAGTTCTTGCAATTTGAATTTCACATTGATAATCATAAAATAATACGCATAAGAATTAGTGAAAATCAAGCATCCATTCAATAGACCAACAATAATAAAAACTGCTAAATGTCACAAACGAGTTATAATACTTAGTCTTTTTTCAGAAAATTACAGTAAAAAATAAAATAACTCTAAGTCCCATAATTAACTAAACTTGGTCATCTTTTTGGTTATCATTGTTGTCCACAGCATTCTTGTTGTTACTCCCGTCACCTTCACCACGATCATTCTCTCCATCCTCAGCATCATTACCACCTTCTTCTTCTTCTTCTTCTTCTTCATGACGACTAGCATCATCACCCTCACCTTGTTTCTCACCAGACTTGTATGAAGACCGAAGTTTTTCCTCGTACTGCGCCCACGACTTACCAGACACATCATGACCCTCTTCAGCAAATTCTTGCAAGCAAACATTATAGCCTATCTCGATTGCCCCAGCGGCCATATCCTTCGTTTCACTGAGCTGAGTTGTCAAAGTTTGCACCTCTGAAGCACGACCTTCCAAAAGCTTTTCCAAGCTAATAATTTTCCCATCACTGCCACGAAGCTTCTCTTTCAACTTACGAATTCGTTCTTCATACTTGTATTTAGCTTTAGACCTCGCTTGCATCACCTTACTCTTCTCCTCATCAGCAAGCTTCAATTTCTCCTTCCACGACTCCTCACTTAGTTGAAGAACATACACTTCTTTCGCCAACTTATCCTTTTCCTGCTGCAACTCATCATACTTGGATTGCAACTCGTTCAAACGACTTTGCGCACCATGACCAAAACCACGGCGCAAATGAACATAGTTACACATAAAACGAGCAAGAAATAAGCCAAATCTTTCTCCAACTCATCCGCATCTCGAGCAACATAATGTTCAGCACATTCAGAAGATTAAACCCATCAAAAAGCTGAAAGGGACGATCAGGTCCCACAAACCAACCTTCTTTGTCTCCCACTGTAATAGTACATCCTAACGAAGGCCCAACATCAGGAACCACTTTCGTTCTCTTTAACAAGCCACTACCACCTCCTTGCCCATGAGGACGCTTCAAACGACTAGTCTCTTTCTTCTTTGCATCATCACTATGAGGAACACTAGTAGTATTAACTAGAGCACTGGAAGTCGGGCGACTCGTAACACGACTTGAGTTACCACCACCAGTCCCAGAGCTTTCACCACCTGCATTTCGCTTTCGATTAAGAATAGCCTCTGCCAAGCTATCTGGCACGCTAACACCAATCTTGCCTCCACTTACAATAGCTTGTTTCTTAGCGCCAGACACTACAAACAAAATAAGAATCACGATTAGAAAAACGAATACACTTAACATCTATAAAAATAATAAAATCACAAAGAGTAAAGAAAACACCCACATCTGTGACTATGCATAAAACCATAATCAAGAAATTGACCATGCTTAAAGGAAGTCTTGTCTCCATTCACAAATTTAAACTCAGCTTCTGTGTAAGTCTTGTTTCCATTAAAACTCAACAAGGTCTTAGAAGAAAGAACAGTCCAAGGCTTAAGGACGTAAAAATCAGGCCCACACCCAAAAATAAAATCCAACTTCTAAAACGGGTTTGAACTCGGAGTCGTAACTAAACCCACGCGACCTCGACGAGTACAAAAGAAATAAGTCTTACTACTCTTCGCCATTTTCATACGATAAATATTAAAAACATATCAATGTCAGGCACAACCTTAATCTCGTGACAACGAGCAATGAAAGCATAAAGGATAAGGTGACTATTAGGTAATACTTGACTAAATCCACAACCCATGTACTCAAAGATATCTGTTAAAAATGAATGTAAGGGAAACCTAAGCCCAAACTTAAAAAGAGCCTCAGGAATAGAGTGAAACATTCCTTCCGGATGATCGGGTGACATCCAAATACGCTCCTCAGGCTCAGCTAACCGCAAAATGTGAACTCTACGATAAATACCATAAGCATTATAAAAGTCGTTGATAAACACCCCATCTCCCATCAAACGACTAGGATTACTCAACTCCGCCAAATCTCCAAAGTGAGTACTAAGTTCCACCATTCGTAAATTAGCCTCGTCAAGTCATTTCTTATGTTCAACCTCTAATTATGCTTGTCGTAGCAAGCCTCACCATCTTCCCCTTCTTCAAAATCAGATAAGCCCAAATCACTATCCACATCAACCTCAGACTCCACTATGGCTCTCTTAACATGACCACTACGAAACAAACTAGCATCACTGTCGGAACTATCTATAGTATTCACAACTCTAAACTCAGAATATACATCATTTTCCATATTTTCCCCAAACTGACCCTCACCAGAAGACATAATTAGGATTTTTGTTTACTTGCAAAGAAAATCCAACAAAGAAACTTTATATATAAAGAAAAGAATGGAAACATACTTGGATATGAGGAATCAAATAATGATGCTTGAATAACTCTCGAGAATTCACCAACAGATTGACGAAGAATAAAAACTCTGTTAAAAACGGAAAAGGTGCAACACCGCGACCACGACGACAAAGTACTGTTAAAGAATCCTACATGATGGGTCCCAGTAGAAGATAAAGAAGAAAACAAAAATCTGTGAAAAAGAATACAGACAATAAGCAAGAAGCAAAGAAGACGAAAGTAACAAAGAGAAACAAAACAAAACAATACACACACATATATATATATAGCAACAAAGTAGAAAGATAAATTTCTTTTCAAATAAACATCGGGAAGCGGAAACGTATAAGAGAAGATACATAATTTACATGGGTATATGAATATGCACGGGCATTCGTTACCTCACATCAATCAATTCGCCACATTTATAAGATACATTATTAATATCACATCTCGATACCATCAAAGACAGCGCACGAAACCCAAAAAGG
>JAUEJK010052186.1:0-12326 GCA_032274865.1 Eryngium alpinum | reverse complement strand
TATATATATATATGTTTTTGTGTGTGTGTGTGTGTGAGGGTGACCTAGGATATGTGGAAAAAAATCAGAATATGTTTGAAACTGACAAGGTGGAGTTTAGTGATCTGATAGAGGAGACCTAAAACGCATATAAAATTTGCGCGTCAAATTTAGCTCTTTTTGATACGGTGTTACCCTGCTCATCTCCACTTGAAATTGTGTTAAAACGGTCCAACACCTTCCCAAGTTCCCAACTTGGATTTGTTTCTTAAGGAAATTTTCAAAAAGTTTCATAAATTTAGAAAATTATACAATATAAATATTCTTAATATTATTCATAATAAATTTAAATATACACACTACATCTACCTACGTTCCTCCACCTCTTGCTTTGGCTTTGAAGAGGGGAGGATATTCACTAAATAAGAGCTAGCTCATATATAATTTTTTTTTCTAGTTATGATAATTAAGAAAAATTAATATTAATTTAAAATCAAGCATCCTCCGGAGTTTGTGTATATTATTTCCTAAAATGGCGTCGACTTATATTCTTACTAAAATATTTACAATAATATTATTTTGGATGATGTAGATTTTTTTTTTCTTTTTCTGAAGGCTTGAATCATAAGATATTAGGCATCAGTCACTTTTGTGATAAAAATTATGACATAAGGCAGGGCCGTAGCAACAATTTTGGAGGTCTTATGCTAAAAAAAAAAACTCAGTATTAATTCAAAATAAGTATAAAATAGTGGTCATCTTCTTCTTTATGTATAAATCACTAGAAGTAATAAGCTTTTTTCATATAATGGACATGCTCATTTCAGTTTTTCACCGGATTTATCCATATTTAAATATAATTTTTACAATTATTACTATTAGAATTTTAATGGGGCTCTCCCAAATTTAGTGTTTTGTGCCACATCGTCGTCCTCCCTCTGATAAGGTTCAATCGAAAGATGTGTTCGCACACAAGTCAAGATGTGAAGTATCAACACTAAGAGGTTTGAGAGCTGCGATGTGTATCAAGAAAAGTTTGACAACTCTTGAAGAAAAAATATTTCTTGTTTTCTTTCCGATGCTTCACATGATGATATTAGTTATAGCGTAGAAGATTATCTTAGTTAAATTTCAATTGTTTAAATGAGTTACTTGATAAGGAAAAGGAAGGACTTAGTTGTTGGATTTGCAACCTGTTAACTTTCCCAAAGATGAACTTTATACCGTTTGTAAGGACTTCAACAAATACCTTTGTTAGAGGAGCAGTTTATAGATTTTATTTATAGAGTTTATGACAAAAATCTTACCATGTTTGCAAATCTTTGTGGACAATGTAACTTTTGAATTTACAAATCAAAATTTGAGTCAGATATTCTCCAAGTTATTAAAGGAGTTGGGCCTTAAAAAAGGTTTAGAAGAACACACTTCAGATGCAAACTTTAAACTGTTCGAAATTGCTCAAAAGAAACTCTTCAAGATTATTCACCCAAACAAGAACTTTGAAAATTGTTTGAAGTGTTGTATTTAGACCTGATTCTTTCAGTCTTCAAGCGAGATACTTATCTTAATTCAGTGACACATACAGTGATTAACTATAAAAAGAAAATTAATAATTACCTAGTTAAATTCTGAATGAATTTCAAAATAATAAAAACCAAAAAGAAAATATTGGTTTAAACAATTAAAATTGAAGTAAATGAAGATTCCCCAATTAGTACAAATTTAAAGTAGAAAAAACACCAAGGATATAAAATTCTCTGACAAGATAGCTAGATTTATCTAAAATCCAGTGAGGTTTTAAAAGCTCCTCTCATGCACAATATTATGCAGAAGAGTCATTGCTTCCTCCAAATATAAAATTGATTGTAATATGGCTGCTAAAATCTTCATGATGTGCTTCTTTCCCGGTGGTACTCAAGGTTCCCAAGTACTACTTTGGCAAATTTTTTCAAAGGTATCAGCTCATCTCCACCTTTTGCTGCCGCCGCAGCTCGCAAAACCCGTGTTGCACCAATACTTTGCAAAATGCTTAAATGGCGGAGTGCATATGGGTCACCTGGAACTGTGAACTACAATAGAGAAAGTACAACCATGAGATAGACACTACTATTAGTGAAGTTTGATTCTTCCACTGCAATACTAGCTTTTACACAGTATCTAGATACTGGACAGAAAATGTCTACCTGCAGCAGAGCAAATGCCGCACAAGTTTTAAGTACAGTGGAAGGATTTCTCAGCAGGGAAGCAGTTCTTCCAATTATAGCGTCACTGAGGATTTTAAAAGATGCAAAATTAGTCCAGAAAAGAGAAAAAAGAAATTAATATCTTATACAAGTACTACCACAGTAAATGACTATAATCAGATGTATTTGATTACAGCAGCTAGGCAAGTCGAGGAATAGAAAGTATACATGCAGAAAATACCCAACCACTGAACTAATGGTTACTGATATATTAACGGGACATTATAATATAACTGAAGTTGAAAAAAATAATTACCAAGGTCTTTATTGCTTATTAAAAATTTCCATTGAAAGATCTTTATTATTAATGCACTTTTATTTATCCATATTTCTATATGGTTATACCAATACATGTACCATCTCACAGTCGGAAACTAAACTGACAATACAAGGTGAGAAACACAAGGCAAAAGCACAAAACAACATTTAGTTTCTATATTTTGCATTTGAAAATAATTAGCTATACCGATGAATGAGAGAAATGAGAATGAATAGATTGGTCAAATGTTTGTATTGGATCCCGGGGTTGTGCAACACATAGATATGTACTAAATAAATATATATTCTTTTAGTAATCACATTCCCTCATTAATAAATAATATCAATTTTTCACAATAAGATAAACCAGTTCACTCACAAGCTTGCAACTTAAAATGGAAGAATAAAGGGTACCACCATTAAAGGCCCTGTCAAGATTAACATAAGAAGGGCATCTTGAAAAGGTTACTTAATGTGATTGTGTATGGCTAATAAGCGTGGGCGTGTCATGGAGGTTTATCAACAAGCAATGCCAAGTCAAAACTTGTGGGAATCCCATCAGCGGGAAGATTGAAATACCATCGATTGAAACTTGGAGGATGTGGTTCCTATCATATGTGCTGCAACTGAAACTATGATGGCTATTCCAATCAATATAGCAAGTGACACGAAACAGCTCTAAGCGGCACCAAAGAAAATGAAGAATAATACAACTCCATTAACTAAGTGATATTTTACTTCTGTTCTGTTCTTATGTTTAGAAGTGGGGACCAATGTAAGAAAAGTTGTAGGGGTATTCAGATGGGTTTTATACGCAACTTTAGCTGTAATGCAATATCTACACTAGATCATCCATATGAACAAGGAAAAACAAAACCTATCCATGAAACTTCTATGTATATATTTTGTTATTATATCGACCTCTATGCCATATATTTATGATTCAGTGGCTAGATTATCAAGAATGTTAAACAAGGAAAAACAAAACATATCCATGAAACGTTTAGGACAAGAAAATCATATCCGCGAAATAAAGAAATTAATATAATTGAAGGACAAAATTTACTTCGCACATACTTAATTGAACTATAGCCATATTGTTCCACATATTACTAGAGGAAGAAATGCTTAATTGAACTATAGCCATGTTGTTGCACATATTACTAGAGGACAAAATGCCACAGTACGATATGTTTTAAGAGAGAGGGGAGGAGGGTGAGACCTGCATCTCAGTTGACCTGCTTCTAGAATACGAGCTGACTGTCTCACGCGAGTCAAAGATGCAGTCGACAAATCAAAAAGTGCTTCTACATCAAAAGTTGTAACGATGAAATTGTCAATGTACTCCATGGCTGGAGTCCTCAACACTTTTATACTTGTGATTGTTAAGCTGCTGACTGAAGATGCCCTGGACAGAACAAATTCATCCATTCTGTAGAAGACATTTAAACTCGTCAACATGTGCTTCTGTTCAAGTGGTATCAACATACAGCTTATCATAAAAGACATATTTATCTAATATCTATCCTTGCTCAACATTATCGTGACCAGAAACGACCATCACATTTCTCAAAGATACTAGACCCGCCTATAATTTATAAAGTGAAATGGTTTACCATTTATAAGCAAAAATTAGAAGGTTATGTATTATAAGAATAAATACGGGTATCATATAATATGAGCAAAACTTCACTGCTTTAGTTACCCACTTATCAGGCAAAGCCCGACTAATGGCGAGACAATATTTATCCTTCAAATCATGTTATCTCATGTGATTAGTGAACTAAGTGATATGTCAGCTGGCTTAACAATAAACATACGTATTGTAGTTATTTGTTTGCTACTATTAATTTCATCTTCACCAAAAAGATTAGACATATTTTAAATTTTAAATAACTAAAAGGTCTTGTTAATTTGTTATGAAACAGTCGTTAGCTAGTATATACTATCACCATGGATGTTGGTTCATCAGCATCAATCTCAATCATACTACAGAACCCCTTAAAAAGGCAATATGTTATAATACCTAAAACACAGTAACAAATAACAATTTTTCTAAGAAAACAAATTCAATCCAAGCATACAACTTGTTCCAGCTAAATACTACAAATGAAGAACGTGATCTTAATAGAGGTGCAGCATCAAGATAAGAAACGACTCATATCAGACTTGTTACTCGAGTTTATAACCAGTGGCAGAGCTTAAATGAACTTTGGAGGGGGGTCCAAATAATGTTTTATATGAATTGGGGGGGGGGGGGAGATAAATTTCATTTACTAATACACATAAATATACATATGAACATAAATATCGACATAAACATATGTATGTATACAAATTGTCTGTAGTAACAAAATTTTTGGGGGCCCTCGGCCCTTACTTGCCCGGCTTACACTCCGTCCCTGTTTATTATAACCATCAACTCTGCGTAACCCTGAAACCTTATCACGTAGATCCAGATATTTAATACATATAACGGACTTTAAAAGAGTAGTTATTATAGTTGGATCTGCTAAATAATAGCAACACTGACATACAAAAAAATTCAAGAAAACTTCGATAACTGTCCGGCATCTCTCACTGACCATATCATTGAACAGATATTCAGAAAAGTGTTTACCAAAACAAAGATTTCATTCCGAACCTACTGACTTAAATTTATTGTATTTGCCTTTGCCAAGCTCTTAAATGCAACACGGCTAATTTGCATAACTAATTCAGTCTATTTCAATAAAATGGTAGCCTATAGTTGTAGATAGTATTAATACACAAAAGCTAATAATGATTGACATGGTCAAGTTTGCCAATAGATATACCAGAAATTTCCAGATCAAGAAAAACAGGTTTTATGATTCGTATAGAAGAGGGGGAATTTAAAATCTGAAGACACTCTTGACTAGGCGATACAGAGTATCAGAACATGGTGGATATTTTCCACAAACATGTATAGTTGCTGAAATAAAGTTTGAAGACTGCTATATGCGTATCAAGGAAATCTTAAGTATAAGAGGGTAACAATAATAAGACATGTTATACATACCTTCCATCATAAATATATGCAAGTGCCAATGCAGCCATAAATCGCCCAATTTTTGATACAGAATAAGAACAATGTTGCAACAAATCCACTAACCCTCCACCTTCCACTATTTCGAGAGCAGTACTTGGATGCGAAGCAAGATACCAAAGAGCTCCAGTGGCAGACTCATGGAGCCCCTGAATGAAAAATAAACAATAACGTTAAATTTTTTATCAGGACATTCTTTTTTAGCTAAAATATTATCAGGCCAATTAAGAATATTCGTATCAGAAAAGATGCCATGTAGAATTATTGATATAAACTACATGTACCAATAGAACTCTGTAGTCATACCGAAAGTTACCAGTTCGACCAAAGTCTAGTCTTATAACTATGATCAATGCAAGCCATATAACATGCTCAGGAAAAAGAGTAAAAACTATACCAGGTCGACAAGGTGTAAAATCAAATTTAATAAACATTATAAACAAATTTATAATGTTCTTCCTAGATGGCAGCTCTATGCACAAAAAAAGAGTTGAATGACTACCATGAAACTCAATAATTACGAAGACATTCAGAAAAAAGAGAAGCTTTCTCAAAACTGCAACATCGAAATGCGATCATATCATTCTTTTAGTTACTAACAGATATCTCTGCTTTTACTTCTCCCATCTTTTAAATATAAGTCACATTTATACGCGCTATGAAGCATCAGATTTTCAAGTAAGAGAGGATATTGTAATATAACAGAGGATACGAGAAGTTCCCAATCTTAATCCATTGGATCTTGAGTTCCAAGGTCATCACAATGTCTAATTTAGTCAAGTTCAAGTCAATGGCAGACAACCGTACTACTAGTGCCCGCCTAGTCGACAAATTGAAACACACATCTACTATTAGATATTATACAATATGATCAAGCACAATCATTTTACCAATTAACGAAATCATGCAAGCTACTAACCAGTATAGTCATTTTATTGTGGGAAAGAAGTTCGCGCATTGCGCACGAATTAGAAAGACCGTTTTGTGTAAATTATATTAATACAAAACGAAAGTTTGACCCTAAATCCACGCAATGCGCGTATAGCTTTACATATGGAAGGCCTTATCTATTAATTATTACGTTCTTAAACAATAACTATTTACTCATTAAATATTGACACTTTGAATAATCACTATTAAGTATACAAAACTAGACTACATTACATACAGCATCCAGTTCAATATAAGTGATGTTTTCGCATTTGGCACATTGATTAGGAAATTGTTAAATTACATAATTTTGTTATATATTCAATTTTTCCCCATATGTACCCTTATATAATATAGGTGGATACTCCATTGTACCCCAAATAAAGATAATAAATTAGGGTAGAATTAGAAGAAAAAAAAAATATACATTTTGTATTAATAAATAAAAAGGGCAATGTTTTTCAAACTTTCACTCCGAAGTCCTAAATTAAATACATCAGTTAAATTGAACCGGAGGGAGTAAGATATATAACAGTAACATCATACATCAACTATACTGCAGAGAGAAATATAGAAAGGGCTAAATAAGTTACCCTACAATTGATCTAATATAAAATTTACATATAAAAATAGATAAGCAAATACAACGGGTATACATATTATATAAACTAACAAACTAAGTTTTTAAATAATACAACTACATATCACACTTTCCCAACCACACAGTTCTCACAAATCGTGTATAAGACAAGTTACAACTTCAAAGAAAAAATAGAGAGAGATATACATATACGAACTTAAGATTTAACAAATTGCAGCCACGAAAAAAGAGAACCAAGAAGCTAAATCACCATATACTAACCTCTTTTTTCTATTAATTATATATTTGTTTACAGATGACCAAATTTAAATAATAACGCAGGGACAACATGTCATTTATTACAAATTAATAAAAAGTGCAGGTATAAATAAGTAGAATATTAGAAATGAATAGTACTACACTACTACTTATTGTCTACATTGGTTTTGGTGGTAATGGTGGTTTTTGTGTTGAGTTGTGCCCCTCCTTGCCCCCTCTTTCTCTGTCAGTGAGTGATGCATTATCAATTCAGTTATTATTGAGGTATATATATGTGTGTCTGTGTGTGCGCGCGTGCATATTGTGATTCCATTACCGGTATGCTAGCTGATACAAGTAATGAAGGTCTACCACTGATCACAATTAATATGTAACAATGACTTCAAACACTTACTATATCCCTGGACATTGAAAATATGATAAGCCGTGGAATCCCTCCTTCGCGTCCAATACTGATGCTAAATCACATGAATAAAATAGCATACAGTCAAAATACGCAGTGACATATATATACATATATGTAGAGAGAGAGTGTGGAAACCACATCTCAACTATATGTAAATTGTTAATAGTTAATAGTAGGCCATATATGATAAATATGTACTCACACTAATAATTAACTTTTCTTCGGGAAATAGGAAAGTTTAATGTCTGACCTTAATTTAATATGTATTAAGGCGTACTAATAGAATTCTCTATTGTTCTCTTTAGAAGCTCTTTTCCGTCCCTATTATATATATACAGCCACAATATTGAGTATAGTACCGCTTGAAGCGGTGGCCGAGGAGAGTGAGATGTACGCAAAATTACCCCTATCTCTACCCCTACATAAACTAGTTAACTCTATGATAATGACAACTATAAAGTTACCAAAGAATAATAGCACAAATAAACAAAGGTGAAATAGTTAATTCATCACAGTAATACCTCCGTTCCTTAATAAATAATAAATGACAGTCTAGAAAAACATTTGGTCAACTAAACTTTTTCCTACCATGTCTATATATTCTATATTATTTTGATAAGATTATAATTTTAAAAAGTATTTATTAGAAAATACACCTCATTTATTACACCCTAGATTTTTATTAACTATTATACAAGATTTTGAGCTATCAAACTTTTTGAAGACAAAATTGGTCAATTTGACTTTTATAAAAACAATGCCACCTGTTTTTATGAAACAGGGGATTTATATTGATATTCTAACACACTGATTTGATATAAGTGTTCAGCTTATAACTATAAGAAAAATCACATACCCATCTTTAAATTTATTTTCCTAACTTATAAGCCTAAGAAATAAATACTTATTAATCAATTAAACATATAAAAGAAAACTTATAAAACCTTCAAATATTACATAATTAATTTTTTTCATTGAAATTAAAATACAATTTACAGATATTAACAGTATTAACATATAGCTTTAGCCACCTATATAATATATACGATATGACCTAAAAATCTGATGGGATACATGGCCCCCTTAGGACCCAAGTTAGGTCTTCTCTGATTTATTTGGCATACAAGGTTCCAGTTTGTTTGTTTCACATTGCAAAATTCAAATTAAGTCATGCGGCAATGCATTTATCGATTGATTATCCAATAACATTATTTCATATGCAACTTACAAATTTTCCGAGTTTGAGGTTTTTTAGCATCTATGAATAGTTTACATGAGATTAATCAATTATCGTCTATGTTTACGGTAGTCTATCAATCTAATATGGAACAAACAAATAATTGAGCATGTTCCAAGGATGTGATGCACTTGCTGGAAAAAAAAAGGAGTTTGGAAGCATTTCGATTGTTGAAAAACTAAAAAATTTACACAAAGATCAATACATCATAACTTTAAAATCTTTATAATTAGATATCATATGTACCTATTGGCTTCTGATACAGATAATACCCAGAGAGCACTAGCGACACTCTCCTGAAGACCATTAGAAGTATATGTGTGTGATTTGGCAAGAGCGACCTAGATATTGAGATAAATTTGTACCAATAAGAACAGATACAATTAAACCGGAACAAGGAGACATTCACTTAAAGAACTGAAATCTAAATTGCTATTGTTATATCTAAAAAAGACAAATTCTGCAAAAACTAGATTAATTAATTGCAGCGAGGCATGCATTAGTAGATAAAAGGATTCTTTATCATCACTAATTGATGAATATTCCAAGTGTAAACTTCGACAGACCCAGTTATTAGATAAATTCTATCTATACTGGTTCCTGCGCAGGCACCCTTTTGGCTCAACTTCATTCATTTATTTTCAGTCCTTTTGGTAGCTTTTGAAATTTAAATTTCAATAATCTCTGATCATATTGAATAATGTACCAAAGGTAAGCTTTAGATGATGAATGTCAATGTGTTGTTTTTTAACCTCTCATTGTCCCACAAATACACACAATTGACCCAGTTATGAAGAGATAGTGATCTTCGACAAAATTCAACACAATTCCCTACAGTTTTGGTTTGACGCATCCCCATTTATCAGTCTACATAGAATGGTTTCATTGAGATAAAGGAAATTTTCACTATTGGAAATTAAGCATGCAAATTCGGTTGAATAACACTTCAAGACTTTCAGGACAGATACAATGTAGAAATACTCATGAAACCTATTGATAGCAAATTATTAACATTATATTGGAACTAGGTGTATGCTCACTACATCAATTTTCATGGACGACAAATCATACCAGCATTTCAACACCGCCAGCTGCTGCAATTGCTTCTCGGTTTCCATCATCCACTGCTAAATTAGATAATGCACCTGCAGCTTCTTGTCTGTAAAGGAAAATAGTAATTTAGATTAAGCCAAAAGTTAACTTGAGAATTAGGCTACAATGTTAATATGTTGACGCCCTGATGACAGTCTCCTCATTTTCAAATTTTCTTTTATTTTATACAGACTACAGAGCTGAGAAGTGTCTAGTCTACTGTCTAGACATTATTATATTCCTTCTACGTAGTTTTCTCTTTTCTGATTTCTACACTGCACTATGTTTTAATTTACTCCCGTGAGTTTCCCAAGTTAGCCTAAAATATAGTATGTAACTGAAGCATGCAAAACCATGATTGCTAAGAACACAATTTATAATGCAATACTAGCGACAAAATTGTATTGAAAATTATTATTGATAAGAGGAAATTATGTACAAATACACGTAATTACATTCTCTACAATGGCATTACTTTGTAGTTTCTTTTTATTTTTAATGATGGTCAAAACTGCAATAGGAGGTTTGGTGCTGTTCACATTAACTCCATGTGAATATCTTCGAAAAATATATGAACAAAAGATGAATAGTTGAGATCTATTAGATAATTTTTCAATGTGAAAAAGGGGAGGGGTTATTAGCAAAAGCTTTTTGAAATATATGCTACTAGCACAATGCTTTTCAATTAAATATAAAGCAATACATGTAAACAAAACATAGCATTTAGCACGATTTATAAGACCCAAATATTCATATATCATTTAAATAGCAAAAAGTTATAGAACCTCCAAATAGATCTTCTACCTGACTCCATCATGGGAAGAACGAAGAAGCTGGATGAGCGCTTCAAGAGCTCCAACCTCTTGTCCAATAGAAGCACTGATACTGTTACTATCTACGTGGGAAGCTAAAACAGACAATGCACGAGCAGCCTGGCAGATAAAATGTATAAGGTTCAGAAGTACTAGTAATACAGCTGGGCAAAGATGAAAACTTATATTTTATACATGGATTTTCAATTGAATGTCAAGACAGGTCTGTGTTGTGCTTACTGATTAGAGGACTGGATTATCCACAATTTCATTATATTCCATATCCGAAGCCTATATATTGGGGACTAAATAAGCCAAATCCTAAGTGTTGGAATGATTCTTAAAGCCAAAGGCATTACTTTGTTGGTAATCAGCAAGCTCTCAAGAAGCAGTAAAAGCAACTATAACATGAAGCTAAAGATACCCTTATTTTTTTTACAATATAAGCCTTGACATGATGTATTATCAATCACATATCCAACCACATAACATCTATGTCGAACTCATCCACTGACCATGTTACAAGGACTCTTCATTACAAGGAACTACCTGCTGCATAAATATAGAAGTCAACTATAATGTTCCACGCACCTCTGAAGGTCGGACATATATATATATATATATATATATATATATATATATATATTTGTGTGTGTGTGTGTGTTATATTTATCAAGGTAATAAGTTGTTACTCCATACTACGAATTAGTTCAATTGAATCACACTGACACACTTATGCACCACGCGTACAAGGGAACTGGCGCTTAGATTGACAGAATAAATGACCCTCTCTTTCATGGAAGTTATACCTGCTCTTGTACACCTGGGCAATTGCAGCTCCGAACAAGCGATACAAAAGCCTTAAGACCACCTGCCTCGGCAATCAACATGCTAATCTTGTCACTAGCAGCCAATGGTATTAAAGCTTTAGCTGCTTGTTTCTGCATATAAAGAAAGTTAGAATAAACCAATTTCCCTATCCACCCCAAAGAGTCATAGTTGGGAGTTAATAATGCTTGACATTATATAAATAGTTCATGTACATGCAAGGCGTATGATGAGTAAAATGAACATACAAGAAGAACTCCATCACCATCATCAGCCCTTAAGATTAGATCAACTAGGGCTTGTACTCCACCGGCATCAGCAACAGCATCCTAAAATAGAAATATTAGTCGACTATAATCTGATGTTGAGAGCACAAGATAATAGAAAGGGGTTATTAACTGTGAGTTCTCCCCAAACAGAAAGGTTCTCTAGTCCTCTTGCAGCCTCTTGAGCAATCGATCTGCTCATAGATCTGGCTAGATCTACGAGGATACTGATTCCTCCTTCTTCTGCAACAACTTTTCCGACCTCAGTAATCACAGATAAATTTGCTATTACCTACACAACCCAAAACAATCAGTCAATGTTCAGTCGATATATATATATATATATATA